>JAMXBD010002452.1:0-194795 GCA_024138025.1 Combretum micranthum
CGGCAATAAAAGGAGGAAAGAAGAGAGGTTTTCTTCTTTTACAAAATTTGAAACAAGGGAAATGAAGAGAGAGAGAGAAAAATATGTATATATATGAAGATATAGGGTTTGTTTAGTAAATAAAAGTTGTAAAATAATTCAAATTAAGGCAAAGCAAGGGGGGGCCTCGGCCTCATCTTGGTGTGTTGTGTGTGTGGGTGTGTGTAAAATTTGATATTTTGTAATTTAGTAAATTAAAATGTAATAAATGTAATAATTATTTAAGAGACAAAATTTCTTGGAAAAGAAAATTGAAATGAGTAGTTGTAAGGATGTAAGAATAGGGTATGGGTAGTGTGTAGTGTAGGTTGTACTTGTGAATAGTGGACAAGACATCTACTTTACCGGTTGTTCCGAAAACATGGGAAAAGCTATAACTGTAATTTTTATAGCTCGGAAAATTATGAAATTGATATTTTTGGAATCCTTATAAAATTACAGTTCTAATGAATATTCCGGAACATTTTTCTGAATCCGTGGCTCGGGGCACGCTTTTCCGTAATTGGGCTCGGGAAGGCTCGGAATTGTTAAATTCTCGAATTTAAAACTTTCAAAGGTTTGAAATGTACTTTGGAACAATAATTCAAATTCATTTACTTTATAATATTTATTTTACTATGAAACCGAAGGAAAGCCGGATTTAGGGTTCCTAGGCTTCGCTTACAAGACTCAACCTGATCGGATTAGGGTTTCGCTTCCAACTCCCGGGGTTTCCTAGCTACTGAGAATACCGGGGTTTACAATTCCCTCTTTGGTGGTAATCCAGGTAACCCGTCAGGAAATTCCTTAATCACGGGTATAGTTTCCAACTCAGGTTTCTCTTTTTCTTTCTCCTCTATGTCCATGTTACTCAAGTTGATCTCTTCATCGTCCATTAATAACTCAAATGAGTTCAACCTCACCGTAGATTCTCCTTTGAATACTATCTCACTTCCATCTTGATTCTTGACCTTCAATTCTTTGTGTCTACAGTCTACTAAAGCTTTAACGGATATCAACCAACTCATTCTTAAGATCACCTCATATTTGCTCATTTCCAATATTATCAAGTCACACTTAATGTAGTACCCTTGTATCTCCATGGGACAATCCTTAAGCATTTCCTTAGTTGACACAACGCTTTCGGTGGGGTCTTAACTCGAAAAATGGTAGTGATAGTATCTATGGGTAAGTCGGTTCGTTTAGCCAAAATAACAGTGATAAAGGAATGCATAGCTCCGGTGTCGAACAAAGCATAGGTGGTTTGACTAGCTATGCGTATGTAACCTGCACTCGAATTTTATACTAATCATGAAACTTGTATTCTTAAACTATCTGCTGGTCTAGAACATTATACTTTTTAGGTTAAGAATTGAACGCATGATACTTAAAAACTTGCATTAAAAAGTAAGGGATTTTTCTGATTCTAACTTGTCACCAGACCAAAGTCGGGGCCACAATCTCCATCCAAGGCTGCTACCTCAGCTCCTTCATCGTCTGATTCTTCACACATCCACTGCCCTTCCAAGTTGTAAATCTTCATTCCATGGACAGCTACTCCAAAACGGCTTCGGTTGCTTCCTTCACTTCCACTCTTTGTCGATGCAGCTCCTCCAGTTGCACCAAGCAGTCTAACTGGGGCATTCTTCCTCTGTGGGCATTCATTGGCAAAGTGCCTAGTTTGCTTGCATACAAAGCAGACGGTGGAAGCCTTCTTCGGGCAGTCATTAATCTTGTGGCTAGGGTCTCCACAGAAATAGCATTTGTGTTGGAGCAAGGGGCATCTCTTCGGGTAATGCTCTTCTTTACACTTCCAGCATGATACCTTGACCTTCGATGCTTCCCTGTTGCCACTAGCACTTCCTTTATAGTTGTTGAAGAGTTTAAACTTCTTGTTTTGGAAGTTAGGACCATAACTGTCCTGAGTCCTCTTCCCGAACACAAAGGTTCTCTTCTCCGTCACTTTACTCTTTCTCTTCTCAGCTCCTTCTATAGTGCGAGCTCTTTCAACCAGTTCACGTAGGGTGCTTAAATCCAATTCTTCTAGTCGCATCCTCAAGTCCTCATCTAGGCCACTCAGAAAGACTTGCCTTTTTAACTCCTCACTATGTTTAAAGGATTCCGGTGCGTACTAGAGTAAGCGACTAAACTCAGTCTCATATTGTTCGATCGTTCTTCCTTTTTGGGATATATGAAGGAAGTCTCCACTGTACTGCACTCTCAAACTTCCAGGAAAATAATTCTCTAAGAATTCTCTTCTGAAGGTTGCCCATGTCACTGGTGGTAGCAACTCTCTACTTTTCGATTCTCACCATACTCTTGCGTTGAATCTCAGCATAAAGTGCCATAGCCAAGCGAAGGCGATAGGGCACTTTGTAAGCAGCAAATGATCTTTCTATTTGCACTAACCAGTCTTTTGTTTCATCTAGTTTTCCAAAACTCCCATCAAAGTATCAATTACTTTTGATGAAGTCTGGTAAGGCACTTCGATAAGGTCGAGGTGGCGATGGTGCTGACAAAGGGGCAGTTTGGGATTCAACTTTCGGTGGTGCTGGTGCTTCTACTATTGCTTCTAATGTTGCTTCAGGTGCATTAGCAGTTGGTGGTGGTACATTTTGGGTGTATTGCATGAAGTTGTTGACCAATTCGGTTAATTAGTTAATAGCTGCCCAAACATCGCCTTGTTGATTTGGTGGGGGATTAGCTTGTTGATTTGGTGGTGCCACTGGTTGGCCTACTTGTGGATTTTCCGGCTTAGCTAGAATGTTATTGGATGCACGACATTCTCGTCTCCTACCTCTCTTACCTCGTCTATTATTATTCTTAGTTTTAGACTTCTTAAATCTTTGCAAGGGGAAAAGATCGGAAATATCGAAATTTACACAGGAAATATTTTCAAAGTAATCAAATAAAAAAAAACATTAAATCAAACACAAGATACTTTTCATTACTGAAACAAAAGAGGGTTATAATCCCTTACATAGCCTGAGAAGGTTAGAACCTATCTCCGCAAAGAAAAGTACATAGAAATAAGAAATAATTAAAAACATATTCATTGAAAACAAAACATTCATGCATCACAAACAAGGATATGCCTATCCTAATCCTAGGAAAAAGACTGTTGGACTCATCGGGGGTTTGCTTAGCTCCTTCTCTACTTCCTTCCTCAATCTTTCTTTCTTTATGGTGATGATGCAGGATTCATGCTTCGGCTGGTGGAACCCTTGTGCCTTTTGACAAATTGTTGCAGATATTGGCTTACTGTCATCCTCTTTCCTTTGTGTCTTGATGTGATTTCAGCTTGGGATGGCCATCCATCTTCTTGCACAGAAATCCTATCTCCTTGGGTGGTGTCATTGGTTGCTTCCTGACCTCCTTGGTTTTCATCTTCTGGCACTAATACTGTGGTAGGGATTCAGGACTTGCTCCTCAAGAATCCACTTGGTTGATACACATTCCTTCAGTGTGGATTATTTCTCCTTCCTTCTTCTTCGGAGTCGGAGATCATTACAGGGTTGTTTCTTGCAATCATCTCCATGGGAACATCTTGGCTTAACCTTCGAGGAGGTACTGTACTGGCTAGGAATTAAAGGACTATCCTCCCAAAGAGATGCAGACGGAGTTTCCTCAAGTTCTGGGTCCTCATCTTATTCTTCTTCAGGATCTCCTTCGATTTCTCCATTTCCCTCGTTTTCCTGGGCATCTCCCATAATGAAGTCCTTGTCCAAGACTACATCCAGTTGCATTTCAATGGAGTTTAGTTGGGTGCTGCATTCCAATGGCAATGGAAAGATATGTTTATAGGTGGCATACCAGTAGAAACGTTCTTCCGCATTAGCTTTCAACCAGTTGTAGTGGTTTGCTAACTCATCATTTACATAAATGTAGAGGGGTCCTAACTTGTTCCATGTTCGAAAGTCTGGGATCTTTCGGGTTCCTTCATTCTTTAAGATAAAGGTCATTTCTTGCAACATGGTCTCCCTATACATATAGACCATCATCCTCTCAACTACATAGATTACTTCCACATCACTCCAGCTTTGTCTCCTAAGGACATCAAATCTCAGCTCTCCAGGCAGATTTCACCATAGGGAATATTTCAAACCCTTCCTCCAAAGCTTAAACATCTCCCTGGCGGTTTGAGGTCTTCCTACTAGCGTGAATTCTTCACATAGGACTCTCAACCTACGGCGGTAGTTCACAAAAGTCTCACCTAGGTCGTTAAGGAAATTTCGGGGTTTTTCCTTTACTTTGGGGAAGATTAACTATTCAATAGAACAAAAATATGATTAGATCTTAAGCTCAAGTTCTAGCTTCTTATTATCCATCTTAAAGTTTATTTCTACTATCTTTTATCTTAAAACTTGCGCTCTGATATCAACTTAAATTGTCACGCCCCGAAGGGTATCCTAAACGTGACAGTCCGCCACATATAATATTAAAGCTAATGAATGACAACCTTAGTCACGCAGGAGCTTCGATATCATATGCAAAGCGTGCTTCCAAGATAGTAAGAGACTCACAGGGGTATTATGTTTAAGCAGATAATAAATGCATGCAAGAACTTATATAGCTAAACATGTAATATTCATTTAAATAAAAGTCTCTTACAACTTCTTGGGGGCATTCCCCCATTCTAATAACCTTGTTCAACTAAGCCACTTTCAAAATATACATAAATATAACATAAGTTTACTACAGAGATTTTTCTTAGAAGTCTACATCCAAAACTAAATATATATAAATTTCTTCCAAAAACTCCTAGTAGCTTCGGCCATACCTGACAAAAGGGGCTCCTTGGTGCCAACCACAAGTAATCATACTGTAACAAAAGCTATAGGGGTATAAGCAAAACTAACTTAGTGAAATAACTCCCATCTACAAAACATTTCCACAAAACACATAAGTATTTAGATAATCATATAATGATGCATCAATCACATGAACAAAAAAAAATACACATGATTAATTGGAAACCATGTGTAGCATGGATTTTACGCCCTCCACGTCGGGAGATGGGTGGTTACAAGCTCATATGGCCATCAATATTTGCAGACTTATCGGCTCCTACTTGCCCTGTAGACTTTCCAGCTCCGACTTGCCCATGTAGACTTTCGGCTCCTACTTGCCACCATTACAACTCCTCGTTTCCCCACACGAAGAATAGTAGCAAAAATAAATGTGACTCACAAATATTGTCACGCCCCATAGGGTATCCTAAACGTAACAGCCCGCCACATACTATATAAGACTCTTGAATTCCTTATCCGAGCCCTTCGAGAGTCTTGTATAGATGTAAAGCGTCCCTTTACGACAATAGAATACTCAACCAATGGAGTTAAGTAGTTTAATGTGGCATTCCTTAGCCATAGATAATAAACCAAAACACATAATTATACTTTACAAAATCTAAGGGGCATTCCCCCACAAAATAATATCAAGTCCATTACAGTCATCCAGAGTCCTTTAGTTTCCAACGGAAGTCTATACAAAAATGAAGTAAACTTCTATGGGAAACTCCTATCTCCGGTACCTGAGCTGTGGCTTGCCTCGGTCTAAGCCAGATAAACTTGTGCTGCAATAAGTAAAAACTATGGGGGAATAAGCTAACTAGCTTAGTGAGTAAGAACTTCCATATCACAATTAAGTACAATTCAATCAAACAAGTGATTATTCAAGCAAGTGTATGCATCAGACAAATGATTCAACAAACATATGACCAACCGGAAATCATATGTGGATGGACTTGCGCCCTCCATCCCGGGTTAGCAGATTAACGAATCCTGCGGTACGACGCCGTTTAAGCTCACAGTCAACTGAAAATAATTCGTTTTATGATCACGATTCCAACAATTTCGTTTTATGGATCACGATTAACCAACATATTCGTTTTATGGATCACGAAAAACCAACCAATGCTAATGCTCCATCCCCATCTGATATGAATGAATCCAATTACAATTGAAGTCAAATATACATTAATTCAGTTCTTTTAGGGGCCAACTATTATTCGCAGACATTCAATATAAAATACTAGCTAATCAATCAATAGCTTAACACCGGTTTCGATATTCCTTAAGTTCCATTTCACACATCAACAAGACAATTATATAACTCCCATATACCCATCATACATATCCATTTTTATCTTTGCCTACACCACTAGTGCCACTACATTACAATCACAACCATTAATTGAGAGTGGAAGTAGTACTCACTCGGCCATTGGACGCCGGTCTTTTTAGTAGTAATAGTCGGGAGGTAGGGTGTCATCTTGCTCGGGATCACCTACCAAGTAAGAATAATCCTAATGAGATTCTCATCATGTAACTAATCCAAGCTATGCATCTAAACTAGATGAATTCGGAATTCTCGCTATTTGCGGAAGCTCGACTTAAAACGGCCATAACTTGGTCATTTTAACTCGGAATTTCGCAAATTTTATATCGATCTCTATCTACTTCGAAAGATCTATCTATTTCTAATATTATTTTCAAGTTTTGAAAACATTAAGGTCACGGAACAGTGGGATCAGTTCTGTTCTGTCACTTTCTCAATTCCGAAAAATTGTTTCGCTTTTGATAAAAATGTTCCTAGTTGATGATTCATGTATAGATGGTATATGAATGAATTCCTAATATGAATGTGATGTAATGAACTCAATACATGCATGGTCTTGATGATTTTTGATGATGAACTCTTAGGAACTCCTAATTGTTATAAAATTCCACAAAGGTTATTCTTAAAGAGTGATTCTTCCCAATTTTACATTCCCTAGGGTTCCTATGATTTTATTCTTGAAATTCACTTGTTATCTAAATAAAAAGTTCTCAAATCTATATTAATCATGACCTTCATTTATGCATAAAAAACCACATTTTTCATTTGGTAAACATGTTTTTAAAAAGCTATTTGTAAAAATCCGAATTTTGTAAATTTTATTTCCTTGTTTTCCTTATGAGAAAACTTGTTTAGGGCATCAAAAATTGAAGCTCCAATATATCTATCATCTAAAGGCTTCATTTAACTCATAAAACATGCCATCTAAGCTTGGATACTAAGTGTTCATGTAGGCATCACCCAAAAATACGAATTTGACTATACATCCACATATCCATATTTTTCATTCTAACTTTACTACTTGTTTTACATTTTCCTCATGCCTAAACTCATCTAAACTTATGAAAATTATTCCTTCAAGATATCTATTGCACATACCCTTCATTTTTCATGTGAAATATGAGTTTAAAGATGGTTTTGGTGGTTTTTGAAGTAGGGTTCTAAATCCATCCGAATTTCCAACAAACATTTCTAACAAAACCTTTTCTTTTTCAATCTTTTTGCCTTCTATACTGGAGATCTACTACCTAACATGTCCATATATAAACAAGGCTATATTTTTATGATCATCAATGCATGGAAATCAAAATAACTCTATGATCATACATGTAGATGAAGATGTGAATGTCTAAACATTAGATCTACTAAATATAGTGCATGAATCATAAACTTCATGGCATGAACATCAATATATATGCAAGATCTCTACTTTACATGCATGAACAAGAAGATATCTTAACATAAACTCATCTAAACACTAGATCCATGTCTTGTGATGGCTTGATATTCTTATTCAAGTGTTTTCATGTCCCTAGCATGAGCTCATTGGGATTAAATGAGAAAACACACAAGAGATAGCTTTGCCATTACAAGATCTAGGAAGAACAAAGCTTAAATCAACATACCAATGGAGATCAAAGGTAGAAATGAAGAAGATTTGAGTTGGAAATGTGAGAGTAGAGAAGGGGGCTCACAGCACAACTAGAGGGAAAAGAAGTTTTTCTCTTTGAAAAAATTTTGAACAAGTGAAAATGAGAGAGAGAGAATGAACATTTAGTTATATATTAAGTGGATTAGGGTTTTAGTTGATTAATTGAGTAAAAATAAATCAAAGGGGAGGGGGGGGGGGGGGGGGGGGGGGGGGGTGCGCGCCGGCCATTAGCTTGTGTGTGTGTGTGTTTTGAAATTTGATATTTGTAATTTAGATAATTAAAATGTAATAAATGTGATAATTAATTAAGAGACAAAAATTCTTGGAAAAGAAAATTGAAATGAATAGTTGTAAGGATGTAAGAATAGGGTATGGGTAGTGTGTAGTGTAGGTTATACTTGTAAATAGTAGACAAGACATCTACTTTACCGGTTGTAACAAAAACACGGGAAAAGCTATAACTGTAATTTTTATAGCCCGGAAAATTACAAAATTGATATTTTTGAAATCCTTGTAAAATTACGGTTCTAATGAATATTCCGAAACATTTTTCTGAGTTCGTAGTCCAGGGCACGCTTTTTCCGTAATTGAGCTCGGGAAGGCCCGGAATTGAAAAATTCCCGAATTTAAAACTTTCAAGGGTCTAAAATATACTTTAGAACAATAATTCAACTTCATTTACTTTATAAAACTTCTTTTATTATGAAACCAAAGGAAAGTCAGATTTAGGGTTCCTAAGCTCCTCTCACTAGACTCAAACCAGACCGAATTAGGGTTTTGCTTCCAATTCTCGAGGTTTCTTAACTATTGAGAATACCGGGGTTTACAAATATGATATGCATGAATTATTTTCAATATAGGTTTATTCAATTAATGTTGAGTTCAAGTTAAAGGCAATCAAAACAATATTCATCATATCATTTTAAGAAAATATAAGTTATTTATCAATTCCTCTTTCGATATTCTTAGCTTTTATTCAATCAATCATGAATCTAAGTCACACAACATTTTTTTCATTTATCTTTGTCCTTATTTTCTAGTGCTACTACTTACAAGCACAAACAAAAAAATGTAACTTAGTAAGGGATTAACTCACTCCATGACGATCGCTCTTAGTCGAAGTAATCTTCCGGGAAGGCAATATCGGTTCCTTCTTCACTTAAACAAGATGAAATACCCAAAATGAGTCTTTCATAGAATTTCTACTTTGAAGATTCTAAATCTATCCTGAATTCGCGGTAAAATCGAATTGAAGGAAATTCCAACTTAAAATGGCCATAACTTGGTCATTTTAACTACGGACTTTCGCATATTATATACCGTTTTCTACCTACTCGAAAAGATCTATCTATTTCTAATACTATTTTCATCAAACTAAGTTGTTTGAGCTCCGAAATAGTGGTGATCAGATTCACCACGAATTTCACAAAACTTGCCTCCTTCCTTTTACCAAAAACTCATATCAAAGAGATAAATATTATAATAGTTTTGCAAAAGCTTTGAAATGTATTTATATATGTATTCATTGACTCATATAAAATGCATGAAATTAATGAAGTTGTCTCATCCATGAATTTTTGGTGAAAGTAACTTCTTATAAAGATTTTGGAAAAGTGAAACTTTTGAAAATTTTTTCCTCTTAACTTGCTAGAAAATCCCCCAAGTTATTTTAAATGAGTATTTTTCTTTTCCTTAATTTCATTTCCTTAGTCATTTTAAATTTCTAAAGAATGATTTCTATTTTCTAAGCTTAGTTTCTAATACTTTTTGAAAGTAGTAATAATTTTATATTTATAGAAATAATTTCTTTATTTCTTAAGATCATTCTACTTTATGAAATGATACTCTTGGTGTTTGTCAAACTGGTATTGATGAAAAATGAAGTTTGGTAAAACTTTTGTTTAATCAAGAATTTCTTTCCATTTTATGACTTTGTAAAGTATATGTAATGTTTAAAAATTCCTATGTTCTTAAAATTTATAATGAACTCCTCTAGATTTCTAGGAAAAGTTTGTTAAGATAATTTCCTAAGTTTTTATGAAAAATTACTTCCTTCACCACAACATTTACTATTAGAGAAGAACTTCTTATTTTAAGAAAACTTTTCTCCTTTATCGTGTTGAGACAAAAATTAATATGTTCATGCATGTTCATGAGTATGAAATCATAACAAAGACATAAAAAATTAAAGAAATAAGCTAGTAAAGAATATGTGAAGTATTGGAACCTTAGCTTCATCAAGGTATTTCGAGACCAAGAATAGACTAGTCCCAAAAGAAAAAGAAAATTGTTTTGATTTGATGAGGACAAGTCTAATACTAGAAAGACTAGTCTTAAAACAACTTGAAAGTAAATAAATTGCAGAGGAAGTAAATAAATTGCAATAACAAGGAGCTTATATGCTCTAAATGATATATATAGCCACATAGATATATTTAGTTAAATATATATGAAAGCAACATAAAAGAAAATAGATTCATGAACAAAAACAAAGTATGGACATATTGTTGCTTTCTTAATCTTCATGGTTTTTAAAAACGCACATTATGCTCACACTAAGTAAATGAACATAAAGGAAACTTAAAGAAGTATTACTTATGAAAACTAAACTTGAGAGAACTTTGAGAGAATTCTTGTAGAAATTTTGAGTATTTTAGTATATGGAAGGTGTGAAGGAAGTGGAAGGAAGATGAGGTATTTATAGGAAAATATGGAAGAAAATTTATGTTAATTAAATAAATGAAAAATAAAACAAATTGAAGGGAAAGAAGAGGGGGCCGACGCATGCATGAGTGAAAGAGAGGGAGAGAAATTATTTTTTTTTTGTATTTTTGTTAATGAAAAGTAAGATATGAAATATGTGAAGTTGTATTGGAAATGAAAATTGTAAGAAAATAGAGGCATAGTTGTAAGAGTAGGTTGTAAGAAAAATGTAGCGATAGATAAATAGTGTAGAATAGTAATAAATAATGTAATGTAAAGTAGACATAACAATTAAAGTACCGGTAGTAAGAAAATACGCGTATAATTATGATATCTTGTATTTTTAGTTATCGAAAAATTTAGAAATTGATATTTTTTAAAACCTTATATTTTTACGAGTCTAACGGTATATTCGGAATATTTTGACCATTCTGAGCCCGGGACACACTTTTTGAAAACTGTGTCCGATCATGCTAAAAATGAATCGCGGTTTAACTAATCTAATACTTTTAAGCTATCTCATGTTATTTCGAACTATTCTACATACTAATCTCTTACTTACTTTCTTAGGGTTGCTTACATGAGATTGCCAGACTTGAACAGCTACGTTTGACTAGGGTTTTTTGACTTTACGATTTCCGGTTAACCTTCTAATTACGGTTTAAGCTTAATTGATCACAAAACTTTGGGGTTTATAATATCCAAACCTTAGAACTCTATTCAACGCCCACAAACGAAAATTCATCAAAAACTTCTTTATGAAATCATAAAGATTAACAACATAAAATACTTACCGAAACCTGATCAGAAATCCTTTCTAAACAACTAATTTCCCGATCTCCATAAAAACTAGGGTTTTCTCTAATCTCTCATTCAAAACAACAGATAAACCCTAAGAAAAACAATAGATTTTACAAATCCTAATGACAAGATGGAGCTCGATTATCTTAACCAAACCTCCAAAATCTCCTTCAATACTAGGACTAATACAGAGATAATTTTCTAGGTTTTGGAGATGCTTTGGAGAGGGAAGCAAAGGAAATATATATAAGGATCTTGTGCAACTTTTGGTCTTCTGTGTAACATACATCGGGGTTCCTGAATATACATTGGCGGTGTAACCTGAAGGCCGACAGCGTGAATGTTAACACTGGCGGCATATTAGTTTGCCATTCATCTCGGGTCATTTTTTTTAACATATATGCCGGCGGTGTACATCCCAACACTAGTGGTATACATAGATTTAATCGATTTTTCTTTAATCCATTACCAGCTTTATGGTGCCTAAGCCCGGCAACATACGCTAGCTGCGTTGAATCCTACACCAGCAGCGTTGGAGCCGGTGTACACACTGCCAAAATCCATTTTTCCAATCATGTCTCTACCATGTGAACGCAACACAATATATTTAGTTTTTGGCCTTAAAACTTCCCTATATTATATCAATTTACACTTTTATTCTTCATTATAACTTATTTGCTTGTATATTCATGGCATATATTGATTAAAATCAATTTGTTCATTTTTTAAATTGTTTGTTAGGCTCATGATATATAGTTTCTTGTTGATGATGAACTATTGTTTTTCTTAATAGTTTTTAACTTTATAAAGTTTGAAATTTATTTATTTAGTTATGAACTATTATTATGTATTAATTGTTTAATGTATTTTATCAGTAGATCATTTTATTTGTTGATGAATTTAGCTGATAAATGATTTTTTATTTTGCTAAATTTATTGGTAGATGATTAACTTGATGGTTCTATTAAAAATTATAAATTATGACTTACTATATATTGGTTAATGAATGTATTTTATTTGTGGATAACATATTTTATAGAGAACTATACATTAAAAATATGATGAATTCAAAAAGTATTTTTATAACGCACTAATCTGAATGTATTACAATCCACCGCGTGTCTTCACTTGATATGGATACACTAAGGATATTATTCCACTAATCTACAAATTAGATATAATATCATCAACATCTCACATATAGACATACTTTTAAATATCATGTAACAATAAAAAACTTCATAACAACTTAGTTGTCATAAACCAAAAGCCAACTCAATTTAAACTAAAACATCTTAAGAAAAATCTCAAAAAACTTTAGACTTATAAAAACATATAAAACTTTATAAAATCTTGAGTTTTGTCTATCTCCAAACCAGAACATCCAAACATCAGTAAGAAAGTCAGGTCTACTATCGTCTTCACCATAGTCCACATAGACATCATATCCTACTAGATTAAACACTACATGATCATCGCCTATTCTTGAAAAATAGAAAGAAATGAGCACAAAGGCCCAGTATAACATACCACAAACACATGCATATGAACATGCATAATACAGAATTAACATGCAATCTAATATTGTATGCAATAATCAATGGGTTATTATTTTTTATTAGCTGGCAAACACATACAGTTTAGAACTATTAGCCATTAGTCCTAAACCTATAATAATTCAAGACTCTGTAAAATTAACAAGTATGGAAAATAAGTAATATATACATATATTGATGTTTGGAACTCCCACACACCCTGGGTAACATTTTCGCACCACTCTTACACTACCAAAATCATCTCTGTGTACGACTCCACTTAGGAAAATGACACACACAGATCATTAGGGCACTGTCCTAATAGCAATGGTCCTCTCAATCTACTAGACCCATCCATAGATAGGCAACAAATCAAATTTAAAGTAGGATAACAATTAATTGGTTTACATTTTCTAATCCTACAAACACAAGTAGTAAATAAGGTAAGGTCGTAACTAAAATCACTTTAGAAATAGGACCCCTAATTTCACCAACAATGCCTAAATCATGAAACATTCAATCCAAACATCTTCCCGCATAATAATCATAAATTCATCATCATATAAACCCTAAATTGGAAAAAGACTACAAACTCTAAATTCATACACACCTTTCTCCTTTGATTTATAAAACCACAAAATCACTAAAAGAACAGGGTTTCTCTAAAAAGCCCTCCAAAAACTATGACTTTCCTTCAACAAAAAAAATCAAGCAACTCAGAAAATACCTCACTTTTTATATCACCAAAGGAAAAGAAAAGGTTCAACTTACTTATCTCTTAATACTTGCTCTTCCTTGAATGCAGAATACTAATCTCCAACACACTTTAGGGTTTTTCTCCAAAACTCCCTTCAAAATCAAAAGAGAACCTTAAGAATAGATCACTCCTTAGATTGTCAAAGACTTGATGATAACTAACTCATCTTGATTTTGTTTCTTGATCTGCCTTGATGTAAAGATCACTATCAGAGATGATTTTGAAAGAATTATATGTTTGGAAATGGTTTTGTTGTAGGAGAAAGCCTAGGTTATATAGGAGACAAGGAATAACTTTTTATCTTTAACAACATCTCTTCATCTTTAATCTCATCTCTTCATCTTTAACAATACCTCTTCATCTTTAATAACGTCTCTTCATCTTTAATCTCGTGTCTGCCAAACGATAAAGTATTTAATTATATATTAGGGTGGACCATAAACCCTCGTATTTTTAATCAAATGACACTTTTACTCTTCACTATAAATCATTCATCTTTATATTATAATTTTGTCGTGGCTCATAATATAGACTTTGTAAAGTGATATAAATATTTAAGTATCATACAAATGTAAAAAAGCTAGAATAAAGAAAATTTTAAGTTAGAATTTTGATTTAATCCGTAATCCAAACCGAACCAAATCATTTTTAATGATTTAGAAAATTTATAATTCGACCAAACCGTTACTTAATAGTTTTGTTTGGGATAGAAACAAAACCTAAAACGTAAATTATAGTTTGGTTTGATTTTAAGAAAAACCGAACCAAACCAATCCGTGCCTACCCTTAAAAAGATATATTCTATATAATACAAAGTTGATAAAAAAAAATCTATATTTTTCCCTTTCTACTCCTATTCCTTATTAAAAGTTTTTTTCCCCTTAGAATACTTCTAATTATAAAATATATAAATTGCTATTTCTTAATTTAGTACAGTGACGCAGGAAGTTATGGGTCTATTTGTTTGTTGACAGATTACAGATATAAACACTTTTTTCAAACTTATTTTTTTTACAAATTGTTTATCAAGAAATAGATATGGATAAAAAATACTTAACATTTATCATTAAAAAGATCAAATAGATTTGTAGATGGTCATTTCAGTAATTGGGCTTTCGGCCCAATTTAATGCCACAAGTCGATCTTCTAAGCTAGTGATAGGGCTTAGAAGACCGAGTCTAATAAGGGAAGTCGTAGGGAGATTTAGCTTGATAGGCTCGAAACAAGGATTATCGGACCGATTTATTCTACTGTCGGCTTTATTCGGATTTCTTGTGCACGAAAAGTAGACTCCAAAAATATTTTCATGGGTTAATTTAGGCCTTGTTTGGCTAAAATAGGGCTTACTAGAATAAAATGAGCCTATTTCTATTTTATATTAAAGATGTGCTATTTTAATAAGAAAATGGGCTCCATTTTCATTATAAAAGCTTTCATTCTATTCCATGCACATATCCAAAGCCCATTCCCACATACATAAAGGAAGGAATAGATTCTGGCCGTTGGATTCATGAAAGAGATCCAGTGGTTGTAAGTAATGCTTCATATCAACCAGCCATCCAAATTCATCCAATAGCTACTACTAGCCTCCAACATCTATAAATAGGATGCTCCTTCTCTCATTTAGGGGCATTCTATAGATTGCTAAGATTAAGAGCAACGTAAATGCTCTACTAAAATATCTCCAAGAAAGATCAAAGCATCTATTCTATCAAGAACGAGTCAAGAATGATTGAGTCTACTTAATTTGATCTTCCATTACACTCGCGCACTCGAGAAATCGGGTTTATCTGTTCCTCCTCCCATGCCTCTCTCTGCGATATCCTATACGTATTAACAATTCAGGACTTCTCTTGGGTTAACCGCCACACCTATTACATATGATTGGCTAGCTGCAGTAACCCCACCATACATTATTTAGCGACTCCACTGGGGATAAGAGTAAGCTCTTGACAAGAATGACACCTCCACGCAAGAGAACTGGACATGAAGCAAACCCCTAAGATCAAGAGAATAGTCCTGATCTAGTTGAAGAGACTCACGCTGTAGATGAAAATGCCACTAATGTGGCTGTACAAGCTCCTACAGTTGATAGTGCGCTCATGATACGCACCATGCAGGAAAATACTGAAGCTATCAATCAATTTCTGAATGCTTTTAAGCAATTCCTACTTGGTATGGTAGAAGCTGCTACTGCATCCGGAAGTTCACTTCTTAGGACAACTTTCCTTGCACTAGGCGTGCAAGTGGCTGGTACCGCACCAACTACTACTATCCTAGAGGGTACTCGCCATGAGACCTTACATGATGCTCAACCCCAGCAAACTACTATTCCTGCTGCTGAAAATGAGGGAGGACATCGACAAGAGCCACTACAGCCATTGTAGCCTTGCTGCCCCTAACTTCGAGAGATCCTACACCTGCTGTAGAAGAAAGGGTAAGGGTCCATCATGGAGGTTCCTCTTCCTCTAGATGCAATGTCCAACCACTTTCGATTGGCGTAGTTGCACTTCGTAGCATTACTTTAACTCCTCAAGTGGGAGTTAATACATCATCTGCTTCCACTTCATATGTGGCGAAGGAAGACCTTGGAAAGTACCTGAGACAAGTGCAAGTTGCATCTACTACTAGTGTCATCAATCTGACGCTTCCATACCCGCAAAGGATTGTAGAAAAACCCTATCCTAAGGACTACACTAGTCCAAAGTTTTATCAAATTCAATGGGAAACAAGGTAGTGCTAAGGAGCACCTCCTTAAGTTCATTGAGACTCTTGAAGTCTATAGACTTGAATGATCTACAGCTAAAGGAATTTTCTAGGTCCTTGACGGAAAAGACATATACCTGGTATGTCAATCTTATCCTCAGTTCAGTTGATTAATGAAGGACTATGTGTAGGATGTTTCTTGAGAATTTTTTTTGAAACTCAAGAACGAATGATTTTGACCAACATGGGACGTATCAAACGAAGCCTAAAGGAAGATCTCATGGAATACATTGAGCGTTTTAGGGAACGCTCCTTGGATATCCAAGATATATGTGATGAAAGTGAACTCACCAAAAATTTGCATCCAAGGTATGCTCATCAGAGTATGATGTGCACCTGGAGAATTTATCACTTAAGTCATTATCGATGTTGGTAGAGAATACACGAAGGACAAACAATTCAGTTATCAAACAAAAGGGTGATCCAAATAAGAAGCGACAACCATACGTGAACACTGCTCAAGGTGGAAACTTCAAGGATGGTAAGAAACCCAGAAGAGATGGTGCTTCAGAAGTCCCGCCTTTCGCATGCGCTATGGGAAAGGTTCATTCTATCCTTGATCGATGGCTAAAAGGTAGCATCATTAGATTGCCAAGGGTTGAGCGTGAATCCATGATACAAGAAAAAGGAGATACCAAGTTTTGTAGGTTCTATTGGACAGTAGGACATCCAACAAAAGATTATTGGACATTAAAGAGGATCTCTAATGAGAAGGTTCGCAATGGCGAACTTGAACTTGATAACAATGATGTGTGTAGAAATTCCTTTCCTACACATAATAATAATCAGGGAGCTGTTAATGCAATCTCTCATGATCCTAGAACTCCCTAAGAAGTTGATCAACCGTAGGCTCATCAGCCAATAGGCACACTACGAGAACAAACACACACTAATAAAGGAAAGGAAGTTGATGGAGGCTCGAGCAACCATGTTGTTATGGCTCTACTCAAAACCTCTAATGTAAGGAATTTCTTTGATATCCTCATATTTAATGAAGAATCTCAAATTGCAGCTGCAAACACTCAAGTGCATTTCGGAACACCAATATGAGCAATGCAATGTGGTACAGCCATTACACAAGATGGCAAAGGCACATGAGAAGGCAATAATCTTCACAGAAGATGATATGTGTACTAGCAATCCGAACCACAACCGTCCATTGTTTGTGGATAGTGAACTTAATGGGCATTCCATTAGGAGAACCTTCATTGACAATGGCTCTTCACTTAACATTATGCTTATGTCAACCTCTAAAGCAGCAGGACTTGATATGAGGAAGTTCGTTAGACAACTGATTGACATACATGGCTCCAACCATGTCCCTGCTAAGACAACAGGTTTCATTAATGTTGATTTTTAGGTTAGCCCTATCCATAAGTCAACAAAATTTCATGTGATAGATGTTTCTGTCTCCTACAACCTGTTAATAGTGCAAAAATGGATACATGATCACAATCTTGTCCCCTCAATACTCCATCAGTGTATGAAGGGACATTGGAAAGGGAAAGATGTTTCCATTTTCGCAGCAAGAAACCCCTTTGAACATGGAGAATCATTCTTCACGGAAGCTAAGTTCTATGATGAACACACTGGAGAAGGAGAAATAGCCATTGTTAGACCTACTAGCATACCACTACCACAATGGGATGAGTGCAGAAGCAAGATGCTAGAAAGAGAAAAGCGACTTCTACATCTGGGAGTTAAAGGAAAAGGAGAGGAGGTAACAAATCTATGAAGATTGAAAGTTACACTAGAGCAAATGGGTGTATCGTATACTGCTTATGACGGTTTGTGGGGTTTGAGGAGGCATTTGCATCCTCTCCTGACCCCTCATACTTACAAGAAGCCCAACCTGCTCCCCTACAGTTACAAGACCAGCTCAAAGCCACAAGCTGAGGAAATCAATGAGTTGAACCTGACAACTCTGGGAGAAATGCCCAGACCTATCTTTATTAGTAAAGTTATGATTAACAAAATCAAAGATCCCTTAGTGGATTTGATAAAGGAATTCAAGGATATCTTTGCCTAGACTTATGAAGAGATATCAGACCTTGATCTTAGCCTAGTAATGCATCGTTTGAATATAGCATCAAGAGCTAAGCTAGTGAAACAACACCAGCGCGCACTTCGCCCAGAAGTCGAGGTACAAATCAAGGCTAAGACAGAGAAGATTTTACAAGCTAGCTTTATCATGCCTATAGAACACCCGACTTGGTTGGCCAACATTGTACTTGTAAAAAAAAAAACAAATGAACAAATACGCATTTATGTGGGTTTTCATGACTTGAGTAAACCGTACCCCAAAGATGAGTTTCCATTCCCTAACATTGATATGTTAGTTGATGCAATAGCTAGACATGAACTTTTCTTCTTCATGGATGGATTCAGTAGATCAAATCAAGATGGCACCAGGTGATGTCGAGTGCATAGCATTTCGGATGCCTTTCGGGGAACTTCTATTATACTGTAATGACGTTTGGCTTGAAAAATGCAGGAGCTACTTACCAAAGGGCAATGACCGCAATCTTCTACAACATGATGCATGATCACATGGAAGACTATGTGGATGATATTGTCACAGCGAGCGCCTGATCATCTTCACCATTTAAAGAAGGTGTTCAAAAGGTGTCAAACATATAAATTAAGGATAAACCCTTGAAGTGTGCCTTCGGGGTAACATCAGGAAAGTTCCTTAGATTCATTGTGTATCGAAAAGGGATAGATGTAGATCCATCCAAAGTAGAAGCCATCCTGTCTATGCCATCACTAAAGAATTAACTAGAGTTAAAGGGTTTTATGGGGAAGGTATCATATGTTAGACGATTTATCCCAGCACTTACCGGAATCTCCTTTCCATTGCATCAGATGATGAAGAAAGGAGTGACATTCGAATGGGGTTTGACACAAGAAGAGGCATCTTAAAAAATCAAGTGAGTACTAGCCTCCCCACATACAATGACAATGGTGATCAAAGGAGAGTCGATGATTTTATATCTAATGTCAACTGATAACTCCATTGGGGCCTTGTTTGTGTATGAAGTAAGTGGAGTTAAACGTCCTGTATATTATCTAAGTTGAACTCTTCAAGGTAGTGAAATCAACTACCCAGTATGTGAGAGGCATTGTCTCTCACTGATCTTCGCTACTCAAAAATTACGGCATTACTTCTTGGCACATAAAATGATCGTGATGACCAATTCGAACCTAATCAAGTACCTTATATCACGACCAACTTTGACTGGGAAATTCGCTAAATGGATGTTGCTTCTTAGAGAATTCGATATTGTAGTCTCATCTCCAAAAGCAATAAAGTCATAGGCATTAGCAGATTTATTGTCTCAATTCCCTAGTGCTCACAAAGATAAAATAACGGAGGCCATTCCTGGTGGTTTTCACGAGGATTCACTTATGGTAGAAGTGACTGGTGAATGGTCAGTCCAATTTAATGGATCATCTAGAAGTAGTAGATATGGAGCTGGAATTATTCTAACGTCTCTAGAGGGCAAAGCAACTCCCTTAGCCTTCAAATTTGACTTCTGTTGTACAAACAACGAGGCTAAGTAGGACGCTCTGATACTAGGGTTGCTATATGCTCAACAAACGGGTGCAGCTTGGATATGCATCAAAGGTGACTCAAACCTTATCATTAAGCAAACTAATGGGGAGTTTGGTATAAAGAGCCTGCATTGGCTCCTTATAGAACTGCTGTACAATCTTTTATCAGTAGGTTTCATTCTGTAAGATACGAGCATACCAAACGTTCTACAAATAGATATGCCAATGCACTGGCAACGTTAGCATCCAAAGTCCCAATTATACTGATGTCGAGATAAGTGTCCAAATCACTAGAAGAACCGTACCTTGCTCAACTTTGCAGTTAATCAAAGAGGATATAAAGTTGCCAAATGATTTCCGTACGATTATCAAGGCACAGCTGGCGCATCCTAAAACAGTATCTATGGTGACGCTCAAGTACTTTATCTTCGTATGTGGTATTCTGTACTACAAAGGTGCTAAAGGAATTTTAGCATGTTGCATATCTATTGATGAAGCTCAATAGAAATTGCAAGAGTTCCATCAAGTCTGGTGCGGTAAGGATGGACTACCCTTATATTGTCGAATTCAACGTGCAGGGTATTTTGGCCTTCAATGGCAAAAGATGCATCCTAACCGCAAATCAGCTGCTCTGTTGCTTGTTCCTTACTTCCTGATAAAGTGGAATGCAAATTTATTATGAGTATAGGAGACTGGCGACGACCATACATAGACTTCTTAAAGAATAGTGTCCTCCCCATTGACAGCTGTGATGCTAGAATGATCAAGCAGAAAGTAAAGAACTATGTCTTACATGATGATGAATTGTACGAAATATCTTTTCAAGTACAACCTTTGCGATGTGTAGCACCACTTGAAACTGAAGTAATCTTGAATGAACTTCATTTAGGAGATTGTGGTGAACATCAAAGGGCAAGAAAATTGTATTACCAGATCCTTGAAAAGGGATATTACTAGCTAACTATGGAAGATGATGCCTTCAACTATGCAAAGAAGTGTCTTCCCTGCTAACTCCATGGTGGCGCAATCCATGCCCCAACAGTAGAACTTCATGTTTGACAACTTCTTGGCCATTTCACACTTAGGCATTTGAATTGATCAGGCCAATACATTCGCCATTTAAAGGATGCATATGGATTTTGATAGGCACTAAGTATTTCACAAAATGGGTAGAAACTATACTCTTGAAAAAGGAAACTAGACCAATGATAGCTACATTTATGAAAGAGAACACCATATGTAGATTCAACATACTGAAATGTATATAAACAGATAATGGAACTCCATTCATCAATGTGCATGTTCGATGACTATTGGAATCATATGGTATCATATTAAGTCAACACCATGTTATCCTAAAGGGAAATGCCAAGTAGAAGCTACAAATAAGACTTTGATTAAAGTCCTCAGTAGAATGGTCCATGACAACAAGAAGGAATGACATGACAAATTGCCTCTGGCACTATGGGCCTACCGTACATCCAAACAAACTCCTATGCGAGCAACACCCCTCTCTTTGGTTTATGGAGTAGAGGCCATAGTTCCAGTAGAGGTTCTTGTATCATAAGCACGATTGGCTTCAAATGCTGAGTTAGAGCCTAACACACTTCACATGCTAGACTTAGAGGCATTAGATGAAAGATGCGATATAGCTAAACATAATTTAGCCAATTATCTTCAAAGGCTTAGTGTCTCATACAATTGTTTAGTGAGAAAACGTTCTTTCAAAGATGGTAACGTTGTACTTCGAGCAGCAGAGCACATCAGGAAAGGGATACCAGCTCCCAAATTCACTTTGAAATGGGAAGGTCCATTTATCATCGAAGAAGTTCACTATAGTGGATATTGCAAGTTGCGAAATCTAAAGACGAGCGCAATCACTGCTCCCATTAATGTACATTAAAAGATTTCATTTGTAATGGTTGATGTAACATTGCAAATTAATGAAATCATTGCCTTTCTTATCTTTTATATATGTCTCTTCTCATCTTTACTATTTAATTTTTCTATATCATTTAATTTCATCCAATCGTACCTTATCTAATGTCACGCTCTGAGGGGTACCCTAAACGTGGCAGTCCGCCGTACATTATACTAAAGCCTAGGAATGACTACCTCCGTCATGCAAAGGCTTTCATATCATGTACAAGGCGTACATCACAACCAAGGGAACGCATCGGAGTAGCGCAATTTATATTGATAATAAATAAGTAACAAGGCAAAGAGAATACTTATCATAAAACATAAACATATTAAATTATAATTCTTAGGAGCATATCCCTCTATTGTCTTCGAATAAATATACATCACTAATCATATAAGTCATTCCATATAAAGAACCTTACAAAAATTACTTCATCTTATGATTCCATTTCCTTCATAGAAGCTTAACATCCTTCCATGACTTCCTTAATGTCATGATCCTCAATTTAAGCCATGGGTATACATGTTTCAACAAAATCTAAAGGGGTATAAACTACAACTAGCTTAGTGAGATATTCCTTTTCATTCGCACCATATTTTCAAACAAGTTCATTTAGATTTTCACACATATGCTATGCATACAATGCAACAATCACATGATTGCGCAAATATATATAGTTATCCGGAAACCATATATAGAACGGATTTACCCCTCCGTATCAAAGGTTAGGGAATCGGAGTTGAAGATCCTCAATCTTCTACTGCTAGTCCCCAGGTCCTCACCCACAGCGTTCGGTTAGCTCGACTCCGAACCTAGAGTCGCTTTCCCCGAGCAATTTGGATTCTCCAGGAAGGAACATGGCCTGTGTCACCGCACGATCACGGCCAATCCAACTTTACGCGTAGGAGTAGCAGCCTTTCGAAAGAGATGTGACTCGATGGATGCTATGCGTGAGTGTTTCATTTTTCTTAAGCCAAACCTTTTTAAGGTTTATTAGGGGGCGATCAATCAATTTAGCAATTAATAAGCAATCATACAAGTAAGCAAACAAAATTATTTAAACAAGCAGTTTGAAGTTGTGATATTCTTAATTCTCATTTTACGCATAAACATAGAATCACATATATACTCATAATCCCGAATTCCCAAATATATATCTATTTTTATTTTCTTAGTATACTAATGCTACTACTTTACAAGCACAAGCAAGGTAACGAAATTAAGAGGAATAACTCACTCGTCCATTTTGCAATCTTCTTAGTCGTAGTAATCATCGGGAAGGGTAATCTCGTATCTTTCGTCAGCTAGACAAAAGAAATACCTGGGATAAGTATTTCATAGAAATTCTACTTGAACTTTCTAATTCTATTTCACTATGTCTGTCAAATTCGTATAGAATGAAATTCCAATTTAAAATGGCCATAACTTGCTCATTTTAAGTCGGAATTTCGCATATAATATACCGTTTTCTACCTATTCGAAAAGATCTATCCATTTATAAGGTTATATTTGGCATATAAGGTCATTTGGGTTCTGAAAACATTGGGTACAGATTTCAAACAAAATCTTTTCTAAACTTTTGCAAATCCATTTTCTAACTCAACTTCATTTTAAAGAAAATCCTTTTGTAACAATATATATATATATAAATATAAATATATATTTGATAAATAATTTAAGTATATAGGTAAGCTCACTTTATATGCAAAAATGCTAATGGTAGTGTCTCAACAATTTATTTCATAAAATTCATTTTGAGTTGTTAAAACTTTAACTTTGATAATTTTTTCAAGTATTTGAAGAAACTTTATATTTTCCTAGGTTGTTATAAATGAGTATATTCTTATTTTATTTTCTTCATTCTTTTTCAAAAACAAGTAAATTTTCTTTTAACCTTAGTCTTTCATAAGTTTTACTTCTAGTGATAAAAGATCAAATTTATCAAAAGTGTATTAAGTTGTTGAAAACCTTTTTATATTTATAATGGTTTTAGAAAATGAGTCTTGTCTTCTTATATTTGTTATTTTAAAATATAAGTTTTTGTTTTCTAAAACTTGTTCTTTTATTTCTTTTGAAAAGAATTTTCTTTATTGATAAAAACCCTTTTTTTTAATCTTATCTTGTTTATATTATTTGAAAACAAGTTCTTTCTTTAGAAATTTGAAAATCATTATTTTTCCTAAGTGGGTTTATAACTTTATGGGTTGAATTCATCTTAACTTTGAAAACTAATTTGTTTCTTAGCTTTCTTATGGAGTTAAAAAGAGTTTAAATCTTAAGCTTTTTGTAAAAACTTTGAATATTAACAAATTATTTTACTAAAACTTAGGTTACCATAATATACAAAGAAAATATTTATTCCTTATGTTTCTTTGGTAAAGTTATCTTTGTTATTTGAGAAAAACTTGAAAAACTGTATTACTTTATTTTTATGTTGTTGATAATAAGTTCATTATTTTGTGACAAATCACATAATAGAAAATTTGGTTTTAAGTTCCTTTAGCAAAGTAAAATTCTAATTTCAAATTAGTTGAGACAATATCATTATGTAGATGCAAGTATTATGAGCATGTAAAATAATAAAAACATAAGAAAATACTAGAAACAAATAATAAGCAAGAAAGTAAATATCAAGTATTGGGAACCTTAGCTTCATCAAGGTATTCCGGTCAAGTATTGGGAGCCTTAGCTTCATCAAGGCATCCGGGACTAAGAATGGACTAGTCCCAAAAGATTAAAAAAATAAATAAAAGATTGTTTTGACTTGATATGGACAAGTCTAAGACTAGAAGACTAGTCTTAAAGAAATAGCATGAAATAAATTGCAAAGCATGAAATAAATAAATAAAAGTGAGCTTATATCTCTAAAGATTATATATATATATATATACATAAATATATTTAGTTAGATATGAATAATAAAATCAACATAACAAATATAAAATAGGAATTTATGTGCAAGAACAAAACATGAACATGTGATTGCTTTTGCTACTCATATGAGTTTCAAAACAACACCATAGTCATGTTAAGTTACATGACATGGGTAAATAAATGGTTGGAAGAAGTTTAACTAAGGTGTTTATGTGACATGAAGATGGTAGATGAAAGGGGTATTATGTGAGTAGTGATATGTGGTAGATAGTTTATGTATAAGGAATGATTTTTGTGAGGAATTAGTTTAAGAGAGTTTTGGTATAGAGAATTCTTGAAAAGAGGATTTGTGGAGAGATTTTGAGAGAGTTTTGTAGTGAAATGAATTGTGTGAAAGAATGAAGGAAGAAGGGGGTATTTATAGAATTTTGGAGTGAAAATTAGAAGTAATTAAATAAAATGGAAAAGAAAATAAATTGTGATGGATGGAGAGAGAGTGGCGCCGGTTTGCTTTAGTATAGGGGAAGAAATTGATTTGTTTTGTTTGTTTTGTAATAAAAGAAGTAATGTGTAAAGTATGATGTGAATAAGATTGTATTGGAAATATAAAAAGTAAGAAATAGGTATGTAGGTAGTAAGAAATTAGCATAAGAAAAAGTAGAGATAGTGAAATAGTAATGAATAGTAGAAAAGTACTATGAATAATAGACTGGATAATTAAAGTACCGGTAGTAATAAAAATACGCGTAATAATGCGATATCTGTAATTTTTAGCTACCGAAAAATTCTAAAACTAATATTTTTGAAATCTTTGTTTAATTACGAGTCTTTTTGTGTTAATGAAATATTTTTAATATTCCGAGCTCTAGGACACGCTTTTTGAGAACTGATCCTGTTTGAATCCGAAGGACACTCGAAATTCACGAATATGATATTTTTATGTTATCCTATATTATTATGAACTATTTTAAGCTATTAACTTAATTTGTTTTCTACAGTTTGAGAATGCGGGATTGCCGGATCTTAATCACTAGGGTTTGTTATAAGCTTTGTTGACTTTTAGAGTCTCGGTTTGACTTCCAGTTTTTGTTGAATTATTCGTAAGATCTTATAATTTTCGAGTTTTGACCGTTTTATAATTTTAGGTCGATATCTATGGTTTACCTTATTTTATTTGTGATTATTTAATAGTCTTTAGTTATCGGGATTGTTTAACGAGTCTAGGGTTATGAGTTGACTCAGTTTGACTTTTGGTAAAATTTGAAATTTCTGATTTTGAAATTTACCGAAGGATTTAAGATCTTATCATTTCGTTGTTAAGCGATATTTGGATATGTTGTTTTGATTTGTATTTTAGGAATCGAGTAGATGATTTGATTGGCGTACAGATGTTGATTCAACCGATAGTTAGATTTTATATTTTGTTTCGAGGGTTCTCATTTTCTCAAGACTAAGAATTCTTATGTTTGACTTGATTTAGAATTTGGTTTTAACTTGAGTCGATTTTTGGGATTTAAATTTTTATGTTAGACTTCTAGGATTATTTTCTAAGAATTATGAAAATTTTCGGGGGTTTACATCTAATGGGGTTGAAGCGATCCCAGCTGTGACGGATTGAAGTGATCCCACAAGCAGGCTAGGCAGCCATAATGCCTTAACACATGATATGAGGTTGAAGTGGCCTCAACAATGAAAGATATAAACAATCTTATCATTATTGTCTTGGTAGCTTGGTAGAAGTTCTACTCCTAAGCACCCAACCTTGCACCAATTAAATATGAGGTTGAAACAATCTCAGTTGTGTCGGGTTGAAGCAACACTATAGCAGGCTTGGCAGCCGTAACACCTCTGTTTGCAGATAATGAGGTTAAAGCAACCTCATCCATAATGATCGAAGCGATCGTATCATGATAGCCATAATTACTTACTATAGGTACTTGTTCTTTTTCATCGCATGGTAGGTGAAAATACCTTTTTTTGCAGCATAAGTTCATGAGATTAAAACAATCTTAGCTGTGAAGAGTTAAAACAACTCTTCATATTTCGGTGTAATGCCAACTTCATATTGCTCGTAAACATTTAGTAGTAAATAAAGGAACATAGTCGTATGAATAAAAAAAAAGAGTGACACTAATGAGTTAAAGTAATTTGTATCCAAATAAAGTAACACAGTCATATAAATGTCTAACTTTTTTTTTTCATTAAATGTAAGCAATGTTGATTACATCAATGAGGTAAATGTTGCTCCCCACTCATGCTAACATCAGTATCTCTAAGCATCTCACTCATTTTAGCATTCAACATTTCTTTTTTATCATTAAAAACCCTCAACTCCACCTACTTCATGACATGAGATTAGCTTACGTACAGGCGCAGTAACTAATTCCAAGCTAAGGATAGCAAAGTCTAATCGCAATGCTCCCTCATATGCATATATGATTGACTTCAAATCCTCTTTCATAAATGAGTCCCAAGGGCGAGTAATTAACAACATCACTTCATCTATCATAGCCATCACACATGCACCGAGTTGGGTACAAGCGAAAGAAGAGTTTGCCCAGAGTTCCCCATCCAATGTATAGAGACGTTGTAATGGTGTTATGAGATGAGAAGGTACATCAACACCATGTAAATCTTTCTCAACTCCTGCACTTGTATCTACAAGGGGAGTCATTGACCTATCTTGATCAAACGCAATAGTGGCCGGGGCAGAAGCCTGCACAGTAGGTGCAATGCTTGGTGGAGCATAAGGACATATCTTTGACTGATGAAAGGGAACCACATTATCATGAATACTCATGTGAAGTAGAAAATCGACATGACTCTCAGCATTCACAATTGGTTGAGGTACTTGGACCTCTTTCGAAAGTATAGAGGCTTCATCTATCTCAGCATTTGCATTGTTGTACTAAAGGTTCCCACACATCTATTGTAACAACCTCATTAACACCAACATCCTCTGCAAACTCTTCTGCGGTAAAAATAACATCATCATCATCATCGATGAGATCGATCAATTCATCATCACCATCTTGAGACAAATAATATGCATCCTCATCACCAATTGTATTGCAATGTTCAGGAGTACTGCCGTAATTAAGAGGTTCGTTACCATAGTTTCCCCTACCAAAGGGAGAAAGGCACTCCTACCTCTCTTTAGGGTTAAAGCTTGACTGACCAAAGTCCTATGAAAAAAAGAAGAGAGAATGATTAAAATTTTAGAGCCTAAGTGGTTGAAGAAATATATTTACAACTCAAAGAAAACAGTCATTAATACCTCTTGGAGATGTGGCCACTTTGAGATACTCTGATCCTCACTTGAATGTTGAAGAGAATGAAGTTTAGATGGTGCCTTTCCATGAGATACTTGCTTAAGAGATTGTATCTCTTCAGTGTACTCTACTACATCATGTTTCTTTGTATGCCTATTTGATTTAGGGAGTTGAAGGTAGAACTTACTGCGTAGAACAAGTGCCTTAGCCAATGGCTCTTTATCTTGAGCAAGTGTATAGCTCCAAAACCTCTTCATACAACTTGTTTAGTATAACAACCGACTATAAGAAGCTATCCCATGGCGCTTCTCAGAAGGAACATATATCTTACTAAGTGTCAAATGTATGTATTTGAAATCCCTTGGTGATATGAGTGTAAGCGAATCGTGAACCATTTTTTTTATAAATTAATCGAAAAATAAAAAAAAAACCCTAAAATCAATTTATTATATTAAGATTAAATTGGATATGCATTTTCTAATTGCAATTGAGTGTGTTTGTATACTGTTAATATCCAAAGATGACACCATTTACTCACAGGAATGCAAATTGATAGCAAAAGTCCATAACACTAAAAAAGAGATATGCGTGCTAATTCAAAGCCTTTTTTTTTTCTCCTTATTGCAAACTCAAAATCTCTTATAGTAGCAGTC
This sequence comes from Combretum micranthum, assembly GCA_024138025.1. Classification (NCBI taxonomy): domain Eukaryota; kingdom Viridiplantae; phylum Streptophyta; class Magnoliopsida; order Myrtales; family Combretaceae; genus Combretum; species Combretum micranthum. Next base: position 28,630 of record JAMXBD010002452.1, read on the forward strand.
GGCTATAAATAATTAGAATTATTCTAATAAAGTTACTCTTGTAAAGTCAATATATAACATAAAGATTTAGTTGTTATGATTCTCTTATTAAGATTTAAAGAATATTGGTAAAAATAATCAATATAGATGTTGTAATTGTAACTTTCCTTCAATTTTTTTGAAAGCAATTCAGACCTTTCCCTTATTTCGCATCAGAATTATAAATTTATTTTATTTTTCCTTCTGTTTGTTATGTAGTTGTAATATTTTTTGTTAAATTACAAAAATGAAAAAGTGATTTATATTTTGGGAGGGTTGATTTGAATGAATGAATTAATTAAATGATATTGTTAAATATTTTAAATAATTAAATTTCTTAAAAACTTGATACGAAAATGCATAAAATTTAAATGTAAAGACTGAAAAATAAGTAAAGAGTAAATAACAACCTATCGTTTGGCCAAAAAAAAAAAAAAACAAATAACAACCTATCGATAATAAGATGTTCAGTCAATAATTTCTTGCCTTTTTTTTTTAATTCTGAAAATTTTTTCCCCTTCTTTGGTTTCAGTTTCTTTTATATTTCTTAACTAAATTAAGTTGCGTAAATATATGTAAAAGCATCATTTATTAATTTAATTATTTCATTATTTATTAAGAGGAAATTTCATATCTTTAAGTGAAATCAACAAATAAATGTAAACCTTATTTGTTTGTTAAATACAAAAAACTCTATAAAATTGTCAAAACACCTAAGTTATTTTCTCTAATTATTTTTTAGGGATTTCAGACACTACTTTCACTCGTTTCGTCATTTAGAATAATGTTGGCGAACGTTTATAGTAAATCTTCTTCAAACCTTTCCTTTTCCTTTTTTTTTTCCTCTCTTCATTTTTGGGTCATTGTAAATTTTTTTTATACCAATGTCTATATATGTGCCATCATATGATTCCAACCCTTAGAAATAGATTGGAGTCCACAAAAGACACTAGAACCCAACTTGAGGAAATAGAAAGAAGCTCTTCCTGGAGTCACTTGCTAAACAAAGTTAGCCCAATTTATGATGTATGTGTTTTGTTTCCTTTTTTTTTTTTATATATATACGAGCCAAGTTGGAACCGTTAGTTCGAGTCAAGAATGGCAGTTCCTGACTCTGCAGAATCGCGGTTCGTTATGGAGGAACCACTAGGACTCGCCGGTTCTGACGGGATAGTTCCTGGGTACGGAACCATCGAAGACGGTTCGGAATGGTTCACGGTTCAAAACCGCCCCGTAATGACCTCTAAGTGTACAACAAGATTCAAACTTTGTGGTAGGGAGTACATCTCCTGGTACACCTTGGTCATACCCAAATTGGCATGCCACCCAATGAGAAGAGTAAATCATAACTTCTAACTCCAGTAAATTGTCCTTTTGACCCTTGACATCAAGGATCGATGGCAAACTCCCAGGGATACACCACTAAAGCAGATGTGCATTGTTAAATGACACATTTTGTTGATCCCTCAATGAGAAGTCTCGTTCTTCAGAAGGATAATATCCATTGCAAGTTTGATATCTTGTGATCTTCTCTACATATGGGTGGAATGTGAACTCAAAGGAGTTATCTATTGTCGCTAATAAGGATTGTTCAAAACCTTGCCCATTGCCAGACTATGCCTATGCATGGAGATGGTTCAAATGGGAATTTTCAGATGCAATCGGTGGAGAAAAATGCCTTCTGAACCTCTCATAAAAGAAAATCTGAAGGAAGATAACATCCACATAACAACAGATAACAAAATGACCCATAGACCTAGTCGAGGCATGGTGGTACAAATCGAGGCGACGATAGAGCAAGCCCAAATAAAAGTGTAAACCCCCGAAGTTCTGTAATCAATTTAAAGATTAAACCCTAATTAGAAGTCAACCGGATTTCTAAAGTCAACAAAACCCTAATTTACCGTAACCGCTTAAATCCGACATTCCTGTTTAAGAAACCCTAATTGAGTAAGAAAGAGTTTAGGGGAAAGAATAGTTCGTGACTATCCAAGGAAGCTTAAAAAGATCAGTTTAGTAAAACCGTAACTCGTTTTGGACCCGATCGGACACAGTTCTTGAAAAACGTGTCCCGGGGCTTGGAATAGTGAAAATATTCCGAATATACCGTTAGACTCGTAAAAATATAAGATTTTCAAAAATATCAAATTCATAATTTTTCGGTAGCTAAAAATATCAGATATCGCATTTATACGCGTATTTTTTTACTACTGGTACTTATATTGTCATGTCTACTTTACATTACACTATTTACTACTATTCTACACTATTTATCTATCTCTACTTTTTCTTACAACCTACTCTTACAACCCATACCTCTATTTCTTACACATTTTCATTTCCAATACAACTTCACATCTTTCATATCTTACTGTTAATTAACCAAAATACAAAAAAATAAATTTTCACTCCCTCTCTCCTCACAAATAGCGCCGGCCACTCCTTTCCCTCTTCCCAATTTGTTTTATTTTCAATTTATTTAATTAACACAAATTATCTCCCACATTTTCCTATAAATACCCCCTCTTACTTCAATTTCTTTCACACCTCTCTTCTACTAAAGTTATTTTCTGAAAAACTCTCCAAGAATTTCCTCCCAATAAGTTCTCTCTAGTTTAGTTCTTTTAGGTAATTTTTCTTCAAGTTTTCTTTATGTTCATCTACTTAGTATGAGCTTAGTGTGTGTTTTCTAAACCATAAAGGTTAAAGAAAGCAATAATAGGTTCATACTTTGTTTTTATTCATGATCTAATTCCTTTATGTTGCTTTTATATTTATAACTATCTAATATATCTATGTAGCTATATATATCATTTAGAGCATATAAGCTCATTTGTTTTGTAATTTATTTACTTTCCATGCAATTTATTTACTTCCTTGCAATTTATTTACTTTCATATTGTTTTTAAGACTAGTCTTTTTAGTCTTAGACTTGTCCTCATCAAGTCAAAATATTTTCTTTTTCTTTTTGGGACTAGTCTTGTCTTAGTCCCGGCATACCTTGATTAAGCTAGATTCCAATACTTGGTTTATTTCTTTATTAGCTTATTCTTTCAAGTTATTATGTTTCTTTATGTTTACATAACTTTATGATTCATATTCATGCATGAACATAATGATTTTTGTCTCAACAAAAAAAATTAGGAAATATTTTCTTGAAAATAAAGATTCTTTTCTAGAAATAAGAAGTAATTTTTCTTAAACAAACTTTTCTAGGAAATCTAGAGGAGCTCATAAACATACATAGAAAAGAACTTTTTGAAATAAACAAAAGTTTTACTAAAACTTCATTTTTTATCAAGTATTAAAAATTCTTTTCATCAAAATGGAATGATCTCAAGAAACAAAGAATTATTTCTCTAAACATAGAATTGTTATTACTTTCAAAAGAAAAGTTGGAAACTAAGCTTAGAAAATAAAATCATTCCTTAGGAATTTAAAGAGATTACGGAAATTAAATTTAGGAAAGGAAAATACTCATTTGAAATAACTTAAGATATTTTCAAAGCAAAATAAAAAGGAATATTTCAAAAGCTTTCACTTTCCAAAAATATTTAAAAAAACTTTACTTTTTATTTGAGACAACTTCATTAAATTTCATACATTTGATATGAGTCAATAAATCTATGTATATACATTTCAAAGGTTTTACAAATTGTTATAATATCTATGTCTTCAAAATGAGCTTTGAATAAAAGAAAGAAAACAAGTTTATAAAAATTCGTGGTGAATCTATCCACCACTTTTTCGAAGTCCAAACGACTTAGTTTAATGAAAATAAGTTTAGAAATAGATAGATATTTTCGAATAGGTAGAAAACGGTATATTATATGCGAAATTCCGAGTTAAAATGAGCAGGTTATGGCCATTTTAAGTTAGAATTTCCTCTTATACGATTTTACCGTGATTTTAAGAAAAATTTAGAATCTTCAAGAATAGAAATTTCATGAAAGACTCATTTTGGGTATTTCATCTTGTTTAGGTGGAGAAGGACCCGAGATCACTTTCGGAAGATTACTTTGATTAGGATCTACCGACATAGAGTGAGTTAATCCTTTACTAAGATACATATCCTTGTTTGTGCTTATAAGTAGTAGTACTAGCAATTAAGAAACATATAAAATGAATAATCGTTGTGTGACATGGAATTATGATTGGTTGAATATAAGTTAAGAATATCGAAAGAAGGTTTGATAAATAAATTGTGATTCTTGTGTTGATATGATGAAAATTGTGTTGATCGCCTTTAACTTGAACTCAACATTATTTGGTTAAATATATATTGAAATTAATTCATGCATATCATAATTGTGAGTCACATTTATTTCACTACTATTCTTCATGTGGGGAAACGAGGAAATAGTAGTGGTAGCTAGTAGGAGCCGGAAAGTCTACATAGGCTAGTAGGAGCCGGAAGTCTACAGGGCGAGCAGGAACCGGTAAATCTACAAATATTGATGGTCATATGAGCCTGTAACCTCCCAACCCTCGACATGGAGGGCGTAAAATCCATGCTACACTTGATTTCCGATTAATCATGTGTATTTTGTTTGTTCATATGTTTGGTGCATTCTCATATGATTGATTAAATACTTGTTTGAATTATGGGAATGTCTTGTAGATGGAATTATCTCACTAAGCTAGATTTGCTTATACCCTTATAGCTTTTTGTTATAGTGTAATTACCTTTGGTTAGCTCCAAGAAGCCCCGTATGCCAGGTACGAGTTTAAGCTACTAGGAGTTTTTGGGAGAAGCTATATGTTTAAGTTTTGATCATAGGCTTCTAGGAAAATCTCTATAGTAGGCTTGTGTTATAGTTGCTATTATTTTAAAAGACTTCTAAAGTGGGGGAATGCCCCTAAGATGATGTAAGGATATAATTATGAAGATCTTATGTTTATTTATATAAGTTCTTGCTTGCTTTTATTATGTACTTATATGTAATACCCCTGTGAGTCTCCTGCTATCTTGAAAGCACACCTTGCATGTGATATCAAAGCTCCTGCATGACTAAGGTTGTCACTCATTAGTTTTAATATTATATGCGGCAGACTGCCACGTTTAGGGTACCCTCCGGGCCGTGACAAAAAGGGTGCAAGAGCAAACTCTCACCGCTCAGCTAGGTATACCACCAATGGGAATAATCGAGGGATGACCCTTTTCTCGAGTCTTCCAGGGAAGACAAACATCAATAGCTACAAGGCAATGAACGCCGTAAGTTCAAAGCTATATATAAGAAAAAAATAACATATCTTGAATTAGTATCATAGAGAAATGAGTATGACATGTGTTCAGGATAAAATGACAGAAGATGAGCAAACTTACTCGCTATCACAACTAGGTCCTTAGTAGTGCGTTGCTTCCCTAGCTTACATCTAAAGAAGTAACTGATCATTGACGAGAAACTTTTTTCTTTGATTTCTTGATGTCATGGTAGGCTTCCATTAGACGATCATACACTCTCATATGCTCAGGTGAGTGTAAGGTAGTAACAATATCTATACTTCCAAAAGAAGGAAGTTTTAATAGGAGGAAAGCATCCTCTAATGTTAGGGTAAATTCACCCCATGACACTAAGAAGGTGTGAGTTTGAGTACTCCACCTAGACACTATTGCGCACCATTTTGCTAGACCCTCCATCTTCTAAAGGTATACCGCATAGACACAGTGATGGCACTATGGACGTTAGCTTACTTCAAAAGTGATGCATGATCTTTACTCTTGATAATGTGTGATACCCATGAGGACCATTCAGTGACGACTGGCTTAGGGAAATTGAAGTGAATATTTGATAAAGGCAACTCTTTGCCTTCATTCCTGAAGCATAGTATAGAAGTAGCATTGATGAAATTATTTGACTCTGGAGAAGCTTCCAAAGTGATGAAGCGGTGCCCGCTTACAAGTTCAGGTACGCGTAGCCCTTTAGTTCTTACATTCATCCACAAAGAGTCATCTTTTATCACACTATATGTTCAACTATCACGAGGATATGGGATCATAGCTATACGTCCTCCTTGTGGGCTAATAGATCTTCCTGACGGATTGGGTCGGTTGATTGAGAAGGATTCATTATGAACCCCTTGAACGCAGCAAAATGGGAGATAAGGCTTAATATGAATAGGCTTGAAGATCTGCAGGCTTGTATCAGAGCTAGAAGAGGCCACGTGCTAAAATAACATAAGTCCACTCGTGGGCCCGTGTCAAGGGTTGGCTGCCAGAGCGACACAAGTCTATTCGTGAGCTAGTGCCAAGCTTAATAAAGAACGGGAGAGCTTGAAAAATAGAGAAGCCTAATACGAAACCCACAAACAAGAAAGTGAAGTTTTGTAAACTTACAAGAAGATCAAAACACATTAAAAAGGAATGATGATCACAAGGGAATAATGAATACACACACAATAATGATTACAAAACAGAAATTGGATTTTATTTTGTTTAATCTGCATGTGAAAGCTAACATTCATACAAGTCTTATCCAAGAATGCAGAAGACATATGCTTATATCGTTCCAATGTGAAATAACTAAAGCTATATAGACATTGTCATATATAAAACATCACCAAAAGACATATCATAAGAAGGAATACAATAAGAGTGTGAACATGAAATTGCTAGTGACACATACATGTGAGTGAATGCATATTTTACATACATTGAAAATATCTATATACATATACATATATTTTATACATATAAAAAGGAGAAGGAAATCGGATTTTACTAGCTGAAGCTCCGATCGTAACCCGACTCACTGCTCTTCTATTTTGGAGTGTTCAAGACTGTTGTTGCATTAACATTCACCATCACATATGTGTTATCAAATTGATGTTGATTATGTGGTAGAAAGAAAGTTGAAACTATGAATGTAAGAGGAGGAAGATGAGAAGGTCGAAATAATGAATGCAAAAGGAAGAAGACGAGAAGGGCAAAATTATAAATGTAAGAAGAGGAAGATGGAAGGTCAAAATAATGAATGCAAAAGGAGGAGGAAGATAAAGTCGAAATTATAAATGTGAGAGGGGAAAGATGAGAAGGTGGAAATAATGAATGCAAAAAGGGGGAGATGAGAGGTCAAAATGTAAGAAGAGGAAGATGAAAGGTCGAGATAATAAATGCAAAAGGGGGAAGATGAGAAGGTCAAAATTATAAATGTAAGAAGAGGAAGATGAAAGATCAAAATAATAAATGCCAAAGGGAGAAGATGAGAAGGTCAAAATTATAAATGTAAGAAGAGGAAGATGAAAGATCAAAATAATGAATGCCAAAGGGAGAAGATGAGAAGGTCAAAATTATAAATGTAAGAAGGGGAAGATGAAAGATCAAAATAATGAATGCCAAAGGGAGAAGATGAGAAGGTCAAAATTATAAATGCAAGAAGAGGAAGATGAAAGGTCGAAATAATGAATGTAAAAGGAGGAAGATGAAAATTTCAAAATTATGAATGTAAAAGGGGGAAGATGAAAAGGTCGAAATAATGAACATAAATGGGGGAAAATGAGAAGTCAAAATTATGAATATGAAAGTTGGAAGATGAGAAGATTCAAAATTAAATTTCTTGGATTATTTAGAAATTAAATGGAGAGAAATTAGAGACCTTTCAGTCAATACTTGTATAAAGATTTAATTTCCATTCGTAATGGTGATTTTACGACACATAAAGGAAATTATTTTTGTGTCAGTTATGAATATCAATTACAGTAAGCAAAAGTAATAATGGATGAGGTAGTCACCTAAGATAACAAAGGAAAGTCAAGGAGAAATTGTTATTAGAGACCTGGATATTAGAGCTGTTGCAAAAAAAAAAAAAAAAAAGAGAGAGAGAGAGAGAGAGAGCACCACTTGCCTATTTTAATAATAAATGCGAAATAAGGGAAATTTTACAAGATTACCCCTAGTCCATACCATGAGGGCTTCGTACCCGCATCCTCACGCGACCCCAGCATACCTCAACATAAATACCTTTGCCCTTGTAAGGGGGCAGAATGTTGTTTCGTTGTTGCTCGCTTTGGGGCTTTGCCCCAGAGCTTTACATCACTTATGCGATAGCATCTGCCTCATTTACTATTATACTTTGGAATCCATCTTAATGCTTTCATCAAATGTTAAGCATTATAAAAAAAAGAAGAAGAAGACAAGATGAACATCATAAAAGTTGCATGAAATAAATGCAAAGAAATGAATCTCTCAACAACAGTTCAAAAATGAAAAAAGACTATTTCATGTTACTTCAATCCATAAAAGGAAATCCTAGGACATATTGGTCTACTCAATAACGTAAGTACTTATGCGACAACAAAATTACTTCATCAGATATTTCACAACAAGTTTGAAGAAGACTACTTCAACTCACTTTACTTCATCCACGAATATAACAAGTTTGGTTCATTGACAAATATAAGAAGTATTGACTATATCAATGAAGTACACAACTTCATGTTAAGTGAAACATCTTATTAGTGTTCTACAACAACTTTGAAGAGAACATCTGCTTAATGAAATGCCCAAAACTTCCTTTATGATTTTGGTAAAGAAGCTTTTGGCCAAGGGGAAAAATGTAGAGGGTCATTTCGGTAATTGGGTTTTCAGGCCAATTTAATGCCACGGGCCGGTCTTCTAAACTAGCGACATGGCTTAGAAGACTAAGTCCAATAAGGGATATCATAGGGAGATTTAGCTTGGTAGGCTTGAAACAGGGATCGTCAGATCGATTTATTTCACTCTCGACCTTATTCGGAATTCTCGTGCATGAAAAGTAGACTCCAAAAATATCTTCATGGGTTAATTTGAGTTTTGTTTGGCTAAAATAGAGCTTATTGGAATAAAATGAGCATATTTCTATTTTATATTAAAGATGTGCTATTTTAATAAGAAAATGGGCTCCATTTATAAAGGCCTTTATTCTATTTCAGGCCCATATCCAAAGCCCATGCCTACATACATGAAGGAAGGAATAGATTCCGGCCGTTGATTCATGAAAGAGATTCAATGGTTGCAAGCAGTGCTTCATTTCAACCATCAATCCGGATTCATCCAACGGCTACTGTTAGCCTCTAACATATATAAATAGGATGTTCCTTCTCTCATTTAGGGGCATTATGTAGATTGTTAAAATTGAGAGTAACGTAGATATTTTATTGAAACATCTCTAAAAAAGGTCAAAGCATCTATTCTATCAAGAACGAGTCAATAACGATTGAGTCTACTTGATTTGATTTTCTATCACACTCGTGTACTCGAAAAATTGGGTTTGCCTGTTCCTCCTCCTATGCCTCTCTTTGCGACATCCTATATGTATCATCAATTCAGGACTTCTCTCGTATCGATCGCTACACCTATCGCACGTGATTGGTCAGCTGCAGTAATCCCACCATACAAAATTAAATATAGATAAAATAAAATATATTTACATATACCACATTAATATAAATAAAAAAAAGTCCATCTAAATATATCCTATATCAGGTACGTCCTTATTAGTTTCGATATCTTTCAGTGCCTGACGAATCCTAAGGTAATTTCATTTTATAATAGAAAATTGCAGGAACTAATTATTCTGTGTTCAAAAGCCACTCCGCTCAGTCTCATTAATTTGTCAACACCCGCAAGGAGGTTTGAGGTTCAATCAAAGCTGTGACGGGCTCTTTTGCTGACAAGGGTCCCATACGGACACCTAACAGCTGTATGTATACTAAACTGTTTAATACTATACTATATAATAGTATACACCAACAAAATCTTGTGTCTCTCCCGCCTTCCCGCTTCTTAAAATCCTCTCTCTTCCCAACCCAACCCCACTCCATTTTATCTTGCTCTTCTTCTACACACTGACAGACACATCCTAGAAACTGAGAGAGAGATAGTCAAACAAAGAGACACAGAGAGAGATGCAGAGCAGTTTCTTCTTCTTAGCCGAAAATGGATACTCCAGAGAAAAAACAGATTGCCACACCCATCTCTAAATTTGAGGTCAAAATTTTTTCTTTAATTTTTTTCCCCTTCTTGTGCAATTTTGGTTTCTTCATCATGGGTGTTCAGCAGATGTAGTGAAGATCACAGTGGGTTTTGGTTTCCCTCTTTATGCATGTCGTTTCTTTTAAATTTAATTAAGGGTTTTCCCTTTTTTCCTTTTGCAGTAAATTTAATTGATGAATTTAACTTAAATTTATCTGGTGAGAGTAGTTATAATCTAAATTTATGGTAGTACTAGTTGATAGATGAGTGATTTCTTGTGTAATTGACTAGATCTACTAATTAATTTTCTCAATTATTGTGGGCTGCTTTCTTACTGCTTCTGTACCTGTAATATGGATTTGTGACTGGGAAAGTGGAAGAAAGGTAGTCATTTTCGAAACAGATCTGCGAACCCGAGGGTCAATTTGTGCCAAAATGTTGTGTAATTAAACCTGATAATAATTTAATCCTGATCTTTCTTTCAGACAGCAAATTGAGCTTGTCTCAAGTTGTTAAGTTGAAATAGCTCTTTGGTGATTAATGTTTTTTAATTTTAACAAATTCTTGGTTGTTGTTGAAATTTTGGAAATGACTCCTTTCTTTTATGTTTTTATGATTTCATTAGGAGCTTGTTGACAATCTTTATGTTAATTCATAGGGTTTCTCTTCCCATACATGTTCACATCCTTTGATGTGATGATACATAACATTCGTATGGATGCCGGGACGATCATGTACATATAGTTATATCGAAACATACTGCGATTTACTCCATCTCTGTACTCTACCAGCAAAGTTTGAACTTCAGTGGAAGTCATGGAGTTCAATTCTATGTTATAATTTGAACTTGATTTTCTTACTATTAAACTACTTGCAGGAATCTCCAGTTTTTAACTTCATCAACAGCCTCTCCCCTATCAAACCAGTCAAGTCCTTACGCATTACTCAAGCTTTCTCTTCACTCAATTTCACATCACCATCGGTTTTCACTTCACCTCATGTTGCTAATAAGGAATCAAGATTTCTGAGGAGGTAGCGTATGGCTTTTTGAAACAGAACATTTTTCGTTACTGTGATGCTCTTTATCTGATTTTCTCGACTTGACATGTCTTCAGACACCAGTGTCCAGAGCCATCACAGCCTGAACGTTCTGATAATGTTAATGAAGTTTGTACCAATGAAGTATCTCTATCTAATGTTCATGGGCTCCACAACAAGTCATCTGATATGCCCGAAAACGCGGTACTGAGAATTCTGTTGGAGAACCTACCATAGAACCACCAATTGAAACCTCAGATTTTGTGGTTGAACTGCCAGAAAGTTTCAAGTATAACTGTGGTAGTCCTGATTGTAATGTTACACCATCTCCTCCTGCCACTTTAGAGTCTTTGGGCTCAGATGAACCTGAGAAACGTGTACCTGAAGGTCATCTAAGGGGGATTTGTCGGATTGAGCGAAAGAAGGAAGGACTGAGTTGTGAGTTGGATGGTTTCATCCTGGATGCCACTGACTTTTTAATATTTAATTCCCCAGATGATGCCAGGGCTTTTAGAGACCTGGTCCAGAGATCACCAGATCTTGGGAGAGTTTGTTTGGGTTCTATTCTGTCAAAATTTCCACAATATGGCAGAGATACTTTAGAAAATTCTCAAGAGGATGGTGAAACTAGTTCTGGTAGACAGCAAAATTTAGAAGATCCTTCCTTTGTATCCCAAGAAGTAGAAATTCTAGAGCAGAGTGAAGCTGATCAAACAATGGAGAACGCTGGCAATGATCCAGATAAATATATGGCTATAGATCCAAATGAGAATGTTGAGGTATGAATTTCACATCCTTTTGATAGGAAAAACTTCCATTCTATTGGACCCTCATTATAGGGTAAGGAGAGTCTTCAGGTAAAAAAATCTACCTAATTTTTCACATGTCAACTCAGTCCCATACAGTGATGTATTAGATACCATGGCTCTAGTTTGTAATGTTCACCCTACAATCGTCTTTGATCCAATGACTGCCAGATGGAAGCAATACTAGTTAAGTAGGTCAAATATGTTCAAGCAAGATGTCAAAGTTTATAATACTAAACCTTCAAGTGATAAGGTATGACTAGTCTTAGACTCACTCCTTGATAATGTGTTATTGTTGCATGTCCATGTATGATTGTGCTCAAGTGGGTCTAAGACTACTTATCCATAAGATGGACTGGCGTTTTATGATAATCTGTCACTTGTGCCTGTCCATCCATAGCATGCTAGTCATACATGCCAGTCCTAGATAATCTGTCACTTTTTCAGCATCCATATGATTATGCCTTAGCATGAGACTTGGCTCCTCTTTTTCTTATTTCCTTTAATTTCTTGCAGTATGAATGTAGAGATTGTCAAAAACTGAAATGGTATTTTGTTCTTTATAGCGTGTCCCTAGGTTTCATCATGGCTTAAGGAGGCGATGCTTAGATTTTGAGATGGTAGGCTCCAAAAAGAGCTCTGATGTTGATACAGTAGGCAATTCCAAGGTGCCATCTCAGATGAATAAGGATAGGCAGCTCATTGCTGTTAAGTCCATAGGTGATCCAATATTTTCAAGGCACAAGTTGCCTGCAATCGGCTTGCACTTAAATGCTCTAGCAACAGCTTCAGAGGGTACAATAATTACAAAAAGTGACAGTTTGCACAATCAAATGAGACTTGCCAAAATGCACATCTCCCCAATCTCTTTTAGTTCTGGTGCATCTGGTGAAGAGTCTACTAATGAAACATTGGCTTCAGCAGTGCCTGAGAAAGATGTAGGCTCTTGTGAGAATGGGGCCAATTTTGCAGATGCATGTATATATACAGATGGTGAAGAGCTAAACCCGAACAGTCCCAGAAAAAAGAGGTATATTCACTTGTGTTTTTTAGTTGTTTATTATATTTTCCAAAAATTATCTTTCTTATGTTCCCTCTCAAACTTACAGCCATCATGACTCAATTCTTTTCTTATACCTGATCAGGTGCAAAACAGAACAAATTGCAGAAAGTGAATCCTGCAAACGGTGCAACTGTAAGAAATCAAAATGTTTGAAGCTGTAAGTTCTTATATTTCCTTCTGCTTACTTTCTTTTCCCTTTTGTTTTTAATTTTTTGTAAGCATCATTGCTGGCTGGACAATTGTTGACATGTATTGTGTGCAGGTGCTAAAGAATTGGGCTTTTGATATTGTGAAGAACTTATTTGTCCTTGGTGGTCTTAAATTTATATTTAAAACATGTGTGAATCTAAACTCATGTTCATAAGGATGACAATAATGATAAATTGGAAAAGAAGCTGGCAAAATCTCCAGTTTGTTAAATCCATTTTGAAGTAGTTGAGAGTGAAAAGATATGCCTGCTGTTGAAACTAAACTTTATCAATTGCCATGGAGAAAGTATCTTTTCTTGCTTGCCAACCCATATCTTTTTTTATGTTCTTCTTTTCATTCTATGTAACTCTTCTGGAAAGTCTTATAATTGTTTGTGAGGGATTTTTCATATTGATTTCTTTCGCTATCAATGATCAAATATTGGGTGGTATTCTATTTAGTGCTTTGTTTACATGCATAATGCATACCAAATGGAGTTTTCATGTATTGTCAGATTCTTGCCGGAGAAAATGAGATATTTGGTTTTATTACTTAAGACCTAATTACAAGCTCTCGATATGGCCATGTGTTCTGCTGATCATAAGGTAAAAGTCTTCTAACCATGGGCAGTGTAAGGTGCTATCTGTCTGTGTCCCTATAAGAGTATGATACTGCACTAGGTATTGATAGGATTCATACCTTCATTGTTATAAATAGTTGGGGCCACTAAAAATAGCAAAACTTCCAGTTTCATGAATTCAGTACTAAAAGGCTGCTCTAACAGTAGCTTTTAGTGGACTTGGGTGGTTATGTCTGTTATGACTATCAACAACAAACAAATGAGAAGCACAAATAAATGTGGGCTAAGTGGTTAGGTTCAGTTGCCATAAATAAGGGCTAATGAGAGTACAATTGATACACTTAGGGTACGTTTAAGGCTTAAAATGAAATTTTCAACAGAGAAATGGAGGCTTTATTGATTTATGAATGGCAACTGACACACTAGTTGTCAAACATTGGCAACTCCAAGAGCAAAATCAGCTCTCAACTCTATTCAATCACTCTAGGAGAATACCAGAACTGAATTAATTTTTCTAACTCTCATTAGTCCTATTTATAGGCAACACATAGGCATCTACCCCACTTAACTACTAACAGGATTAAATACACAACGAACTGACACTTAACTAACTATACACTTACTAGTGCTTATTTATTTGCTGTTAATATAGCCATAACAATGTCCATATACATAGGTTGCTGAAAATCCATTCTGGACTTTCATAAATAACGAGGTCATTGATCTTGATAGGTTATTGTTTAAAGTCAAGTCAGCCACATGAGTGGAATTGCAACAGATGTACCATGGTTTCAATTTATCTGTAGGTCTATTTTCTCCCCTATTTCTACGAGATCAAATAACTGCTGGGGTCCAAAAGGTATGAAGCACTTGGTAAATCTTTCAGGCTAGATAAAATATCTTCAAAATGTTTTTCTATTTTAGCAGCCTATGGGGATGAAAGATAAAGAAGATGGAGAAAGAGAAGACAGGGATCTGTCGTAATATTATTTCCCACCTTGTGGACGTTCTGCATTTGTAATGCCATAGCTACATAGGAATATTAAGTTAACAGTATGTCTTCTTTGACCGATTTGTTTGCCTTTTTGCCCTTTTTCTCCTTCAAGTTTTTAACTTTTTTTATGTTTTTTGATGCAACAGCATGTGTCTGGTTTTGAAATGGTTTTTTCAACCATAGCCTAGTGCTATAGCTGTTGCTCAGTAGATAATATTCACTTCCGAAGAGGAACTTTAAACTATACTTAATTTTGTTTAATCAGTGATGGATCTTGTTCTTGAAAACGTAAGAAAGATAATCGCGTTTGCATACCTAGGATATGCTTACTGATTCCTTTTGTAATTCTCCTTGCAGTTACTGTGAATGCTTTGCAGCGGGTGTGTACTGCATTGAACCATGTGCATGTCAAGATTGCTTGAACAAACCTATCCATGAAGATACTGTTCTTGCAACTCGCAAGCAGATTGAGTCAAGAAATCCTCTAGCATTTGCCCGAAAGTTATTAGGGATCTGATGAACCTGGGGTAAGTCACATTTCTTAAGTCTTAAATACATTCACTGGAACAGCCAAGTCACCTCGGATTCTTTCAATTTTGCAGGATGAATCCAGTAAAACCCCTGCTTCAGCTCGGCATAAAAGGGGATGCAACTGCAAGAAATCTAGTTGCCTGAAAAAGTATTGTGAATGCTACCAGGTTTTTCCTTGGGATCTATTCTTTTTATGAATTTTGTAGCAGACATTTCTGCTAATGTTGTTTTCCTTTTCAACAGGGTGGTGTTGGATGTTCTATCAACTGCAGATGTGAAGGCTGTAAAAATACATTTGGTAGAAAAGATGGTATGGCTTCCAGCCGAACCTAAATATCTGTGCATAATTGCATATACTTAGAGAGAGGTTGTTGGCATATATTCCTCTCATTCTTTGGATCAGATCCATCCTTATCCCTCGGGTTATATATATGGACATTTTTTTCTGTGGTATCAGGTTCTTGTAGTTAAAATGAGTATTTCTTCATTTTTTCTTTTTTGTGGTATCTGAAAATAGGATCCATACCAACTATGGTGGAAGGTGATGTAGAAGAGGAAACAGAGAGGTATGAAGGGGTGGACAAAGCTTCAATGAAGCTTGAGGAACAAAAAAGCGAAGACCAAAAGTGCCCCATTGTTCCAACAACCCCATCTGATATTTATCGGTATGATTAGTATCCCTTGTCAGGTTGATAAGATTCCCAGTTTTTATGCCTCTGATTATCTAACAGTATGTCATGAAGCAGGGCATCACTTCAAGTAGTGTTTCCTTCCAGTATCAAAAGGCCTCGTTCTTCGGCAGTTCCTACCAGTACCAATAGCAAACTGGTTAATCTGAACTACTTGCGACAGCTTCCCAAACTTGAAAAACATGCCAAATCCGATATGGAAGATGGAATTCCTGAGGCTCTCCAAGGCAACGGAAGTCCCAACACTGGGGTTAAGAATGTTTCCCCAAACAGCAAGAGGGTA
This sequence comes from Combretum micranthum, assembly GCA_024138025.1. Lineage (NCBI taxonomy): Eukaryota > Viridiplantae > Streptophyta > Magnoliopsida > Myrtales > Combretaceae > Combretum > Combretum micranthum. The sequence goes on from JAMXBD010002452.1 coordinate 44,773, forward strand.
TCTCCTCCTCTCAGTGAATTTAGTTCCTCCCCAGGAATTAGAAATGGCCGACGGTTGATATTAAAATCTATTCCTTCCTTTCCTTCGCTCACTCCTAAGCATTGACATGGTGATTTTCTCTGGAGATCACACGCAACTTGTTCATCGGCTGCTCTTTAGGACAGGGCTATTGCTTGTAGCTGTACACCGGAGGTTATGTAATATGAGAAAGGTCGAAATGTCTAGACGATACATCCTGTGAAATATGCTGTACTTTCATAAAAGCGTCCAGTAGATATGTTATATTATCAACTTTTTTATGTTTTATTACGTTATACCATAAGTTTCTAAAATGATTGTTTAACATGTTGAACACGGACAGAATTTTCAAACATCTGTTAGATAAATTACTTAATCACTAGATTTTGCACTGTCGAAAAAAAGCCCGACTTGTTTTTGAGGATGAAAGATCAACAGGAATAAGAAGTTATTAACATTTACTAGGTATTATATGATGATAATGATAAGCAATCAAGACTTGCTGATCTGTAGTATTTCACGTATCTTTCATTTTTACTATTGTTTTATATTAGAGAATTACACCATATGATGCTATTGATAATACCAGACTCCTTACCTATGTTCGTGGATGTTATTTCTTCTAAAGGCACTCATTGACTCCAGCTTCTAAACTAATTTATCATTTTCAGTACTTTTCCAACACCTTCTGCCTTAGTGTTGATCTTTTTGGTACCTAAGCATCTTAAGGTAAATAAAAAATATGCTTAAAGTTAGGATTAAAAAAATACTGATAACGTGAAAATTTTCCAAGCCATTGGAGTAAATACGCTTTTGTTGAATTACAGCTCAAATTAAATACCTATGACCCCGACTTCTTTAAAAGATTAAGGAAGATCATTGAAAAATATGTTTCATTTATTCAATTAACTAAAATATTTCTCATTTATTAACAATTTTCTTACTCGTAAAATTAATAGGAAACTCAGTTCCATATAGAATTCATTATTCAACTCGTGTAAAGAAGTCATAAAATATTTACTTTTTTCTTTTATGTAAATGACTACAAGTTTGAAAACAAATTCGTCGAATTTGTAACATGGCAAAGTTACTTTATATTATAATAGTAAGATGTGAAGCAATAAAAAATTGGTGTGCTTATGCCTAGTAGATATCATAATAATTTCAACAATTTCAAACACTTTCAGAAATATTTGATCCGTTTTCATTAAGGCTATCTTATTTTACAATATTTCTATATTCCAAATTATCCCTTACGCGCAAATTATTTACTAAACGGGCAATTAACTCATATAAACCATATCATCTTAGTATCCTTTTCTACACTGAAATTGTACATCGTCCCCAATGTACAGACAAAGCATAAAAGAAAAAAGAACTAGTGCTTCCTCGATTTAAATACTTGAAGGTATATGCTACTTCAATTTGTGTGACTCATCCCTGTACTTGCCTTCTCAATGTATGGAAATTCATCCGTGCGCTAGTAGGGACATTATATTGTGTGCATGTAATAGGGTTGGAATCCTCAAGTGTCGACATGATTTGATCAGTATTGTCTAGATCGGTTTCATGTTCTTGGTTGTTACCTATAGGAGGGCCAACTCTCTTTTTACACATGGGTGCTATTGAAAAGTTGTCAACTTTTTTTGTCTCCAATGAAGTTACTAAAATGTAGTGATTGGGATAGATTTAGTTGCAATGGACACATGTGTGCAGTGGACACGTGTGCAGTGTGCATCTTCAATTTGTGTAGCTCATCCTTGTACTTGCCTTCTCAATGTATGGACATTCATCCATGCGCTATTAGGGACATTATATTTTGTGCATGTAGTAGGGTTGGAATCCTCAAGTGTCAACATGATTTGATCAGTATTGTCTAGATTGGTTTCATGTTCTTGGTTGTTACCTATAGTAGGGCCAACTCTCTTTTTACACGTGGGTGCTATTGAAAAGTTGTCAACTTTCTTTGTCTCCAATGAAGTTACTAAAATGTAGTGACTGGGATAGATTTAGTTGCAGTGGACACATGTGTGCAGTGGACACGTGTGCAGTGTGCATCTTTAATTTGTGTAACTCATTCCTATACTTGCCTTCTCAATGTATGGACATTCATCCGTGCGCTATTAGGGACATTATATTGTGTACATGTAGTAGGGTTGGAATCCTCAAGTGTCGACATGATTTGATCAGTATTGTCTAGATTGGTTTCATGTTCTTGGTTGTTACCTATAGTAGGGCCAACTCTCTTTTTACACGTCGGTGCTATTAAAAGGTTGTCAACTTTCTTTGTCTCCAATGAGGTTACTAAAATGTAGTGATTGGAATAGATTTGGTTACAGTGGACACATGTGTGCAGTGTGCATCTCATGCTATATATGGTCTCACAAAAGCAATATGAAAACACACTCAAGGGATGACTAAGAACGAGAAAATAAGAAAGAAGAGTCGAAAGTCTTAGAAAGTTTGGACACACTAGTAGAGCTGGACAAATGGGCTATGGCCCACGGGCCAGCCCGTTTAACCCACTTTAAAAACGGGTTAGGGCAAGCTTTTTTTAGCCCGTTTAAAAGTGGGTTAATTTTACCCAACCCACTTAACCCGCGAGCCAAAGTGGGCTAGCCCGCGGATTAAGTGGGTTGACCCACCAACCCATTTTTATAAAAATAAAATAAATAATTATAGGATAAATATGTATTAATGAAGGTTATTGTTGAGATTTTTTTTACTTAAGATTAAATTTATGTGTTAATTATAACAAAGAATGACAAATTGATGCACATGCACCATAAAATTTTTAAAATATATTATTATTGTTTTAAATGAAATATATTATCTAATAAGTTATTTTAGAAAACTTATTTTTATATAAAAAGTAATTAAAATAATAATGAAATTAATCATTAATATATATAACCTTATAAAACTCTTTTTTTTATTTTATATATATAATCTTATTTAATTATTAGTATAAATAAGTTAAATGGGTCAACTTGACCCATTTAACTCACAAGATATGTAAGTGGGTTAAAAGGGTTAAAAAGTGGGCTGGCCCGTTTAACCCACGAGCTAAAGTGGGTTGGGTTAGGGTCAGGTAATTTTGGCCCGTTTTTAAAGTGGGCCAAATTTTTTTGGCCCGTTTAACCCACGGGCCAAAGTGGGTCGGGCCGGGTTGGCCCGTTTAACCCACTTGCCCACCTCTACACACTAGTAATAGGTAAAAGAGCTATGTTGTCATGTCTCAATCACATAGCACGTATTGGTTTTGCCACATATATTACTTAGGCAATATTTATAACGCTCTACTAAACTTGGTGGGCTTCTATCCATATCTTACTTATGAAACCATTTCTTAATTTTGGAAAATCCGATGTAGAACCTTGTGTTTTTCCATATTCGGGTTAATTTAAAAGTACATACATAACTCCTAATTTTTTCAAAAACATCTATACATAAACATGGTCAACTATGAGCCTCTCATGTGAGCATGGCTCGCTCTAGAAGAACATTTGTCCTAAAGGTCCATCAAAAGGTGATAGTAATGGACAATTAGTTAATTACAATTGTCTTGTCTGACCTTAAAATAAAGATTAAAAGGGAATTTTCAAAAGAAACTTCTAGAGTTTATGTCCTACGGCACATGTCAATTAATAAATCCTCACATTATGTCCACGTCCCTAAATCCTAAGGAGTCATAATGCAAGTCTATATATAAGTTATCAGTTGTACTTGAAATAATTAAAATGTGAATGGTGAAGCCTAGTACGTTGGTAGACAAGCATACCTACTCATGTTACATACCCTCAATTTAATGTAACAACCACATGTTTAATATAATTAAATACAAGTCAGGCAGCTGTCATGCCTCAGAGGGTATCCTATACGTACTAGTCTGCCATACACAGTACGAAAATCTAGGAATGACACCCTTGTCACTCAAGGATTTCTCAAACGGTGTATAAGGCGTACTCACGGCTTAAGGACTCTACTGGGTTTTGCCAGTTTACTATATAACTTAATTTAACGTAACACTGAAATACAAAGATAGGTTATTATAACATTAATTCTGCATAATAAGTCACTAATAAAGACCATACATGTAAAATAGGAATCTTTTACATAAAGAGATTTAAATGAAACAGTAGTCTCTCAAAACTCGTCTCACACATCCCAAAGCTCCCAATGCTAACTTGTGGTTGCCGACGATACGGATCGACCCATAAACTTTCATGCAAAAGTAGTATACTATGGGGGTGTAAGCTACAACATGCTTAGTGAGCAATTTCTTCATACCATACCTTCAAGCAAGTATACAAACAATTTTATTAATTTCAAACATATGCTATGCTTAGACAAATATATGAATGCAACAGATATACATAGTAATATGGAAACTATGTATAGTATGGATTTTCACCCTTCGTGACTTAGGTTAAGAAAGTTCCATTACACGTCAACTCCAGATACCATCATCTCGGGTTTTCTACAACGGTATTTAAAATATAGGTTGGCCAATTTTTCCAAAATGAAACTTGTTTACTCCGAAATAGGTAACAAGTACATCTTACCCCTAAGTAAAGAAATATTGTCTCGACTCCTAATAAAGGGTCGTATTCCCCACATTCCCCACTACGAAGCAGTTCCTTAAAGTTAGAGTAGGGTCGTATTATGCCACCCCGATCACAGCCATACCCATTTCATTGCGTGATGCTGATGGCCTTCAGAAGATACGAGCTATGCAATGCATGAATTCATTTTTTCATTTTACACAAGTCAAATATAATTAAGTTCATTAAGTATGATCAACCAATTAACTGCAAACACTCTCATCAACAATTAAGTGGAAATTCAACAAGCAATTTGTTCCTTTTCATTTAGAGGATTTTATCAAACACCAAACAATATCATTCACATGCATAGATCCCAATTCCCATACAATATAGTTTATGCTAAATATTATTTCAAGTGCATCTCATTACAAACACAAACAAGTATAATAATCATAAGAAAAATACTTACTGTGCCATAGTAGTATCTAATCGTAATAGTTGTCTGGTAACTCAATGTTTGACTCGTAGTCACCTAGATGTAGTAAGGTAATGACATTATATGAGAACTTATTTAATTAAGTTAAATACTATATCTATACTACAGTTTAGTTTTTTTTGGCAGTTTAACACGTAAATTTTAATCGGCTATAACTTTTTTATTTCAAATCCGTTTTTTGCAAATTTATAGTTGATTTCATATAATTTTTCGCACTCTTTTTGGTTATGACATCCATTTAGGTATTTTATATACGGATTATTACAGTTTATTTTATGTAAATGCTTCACATCTTCATTTCATCTTGTTTCATGTCATTGTTTTATTATTTTTCATACTCATTAATTATTTATTATTATTCTGATTATACATTTGGAGATATATATCTATTATTATCTTTATTATCAATATTATTTATTTGTATATTTATATTTGTATCTATTTATTTATTTTTATTATTATTATTAGATTTGTATTATACGGACATTGGGCGCCTAATACAATCCAAAAGATATATATATATGACATGAAGCATTTCTTCATCAGGGAAGTCAACTGCATCACGCATTTCGCTCGCATGGAACAGGGCAGGGACGTGACTCTGTTTCTTGCACCAGGTTCGGTTATTTCTTCTTGGGCGCGCTCCTCCAGCCTCAGCTTCACCAACCTGGGCGCTCGGTCAACATCAACGTTAGCATCTTGGACACTCGATCAACATCACGTACCAGCATTCAGGCACTCGATCACATCAAGTATCAGCATTCTAGACGCTCAACTCGCATCAAGTATCAGCATTCTAGGCGCTCATCTTGCATCACCATCCCAAGATAAACGCTCAATTACTAAGCCTTAGTTCTACTTAGATTGTTGTTATTAGGACTTGGGTGTATTTCCTAGATGCAAAGCTGGTTGTACAGGGGTGTTTTGGGATTTATTTTAAAGTTGTATTCAACTAGAATTGTTAGATACAGAGGTGAATTTACCTCGGAATGGGAGTATTGCGAATTTCCTTGAGTTGGAGCATTTCCTAGCTTGCTTGATTTGGTTCAAGAGAAGGAAATCCCCGCTCCTAGTGTCAGGCGTTGATGCTAGCAATATGGGAGGAATAGAATATGTTTATATATATATAAGAAGAAGGAGATAATCGAATGCTTACACGAGCGACTTCAGCGAGCTTCGGAATTTTGAAGAATTCGGCAAAAGATTCAGCTACTTGGTGGTCCATCTACGTAGATGGGTTCCTCACATTCCATCCGCAACTCCTAGTTCACAGCCACACATATGTGTCTGTCTACTTATTTCTTTCTAGTAGCTTTTAATGAATCCATCTAGCAGGATCTATGGGATGGTAAAGGGATGGGAATTGAGTAAGAGAGTAGTTTAGTGGGTTAAGTGGGAGTGATTCATGGTTTCTTTTGAGACGATAGCCTAGGGAAAGTTATGGGACAAAGACTTATGAGTTTCAAGAATAGATTACTAACATACTTGTCTCGGCTACTACTTGATATGGAGAGACGAAGTATGGCCATCATCAACAACTCCTTTTGAGATGTTAATAGCAGCAGTATTTTGGGCAGCAAAGAGAAGTAAAGCTACTGTGATTTGATCTTACCTCTAGTTGTTGGTGTTTGATCAGTGGAAAAGTTGTCCTTTGTTTGTGTGTTGGCGTGTGGAAGTGAAAAGGAAGCCGTAACGATCCTTTCTCGAGCAGTGAAGATCGTTCAGTACTTGTATGCACGATCATCCTAGTTGTCACAATTTAAATTGTTATTTATTACTTTTTGTTATATTTAGTTTTATGTTCATCGTGTTTTACGGATATAGTGTATGATGATTTCATTTAGTTATTTGTTCACGGATGATAGGAAATTGATCTTGAATTTGTGATTGATAGCTCCTTTGGGGACAACTTGAGAAGCTCGTGTAACAGGGAGTGGGCTGCTGCACGAGGGACTTTTCCAGCCGAAAATTACGTCGCATCAATGGCTCATGTGCAGGGCAGAGTGCTTCCATGGGCATCCCTGCTGCTGTCAAAATCAAGTTTCATAGATTGATTAAAGGAAGCACATGACAAACTTTAGATTTCCAGAAGTTAGCATCGGCTGATAGATTTCTCCAATTTCTCAAGCAGCTTGTTGACGCGGCTAGCATATCCCTCAGTGATCTGTTGTGAAGCTCGAATTTGTTCAGCGTATGAAGGAGCTAATTTGTATGAGACAATCCTGCAGCAGGATGTGGCAGGCGCACGTGGACTGATGCGGAGTTCTTGTTTCAGTGCATGAGAGAGCTGGAGCTTTGTGATTTTATCCCTTGAGCAGCGCGTGGAAAAGCTGTCAAGGATGTGGCTTGAAATCCTCATGATCTGTCGCAAGGCTTTGTTCATATATCTTTCCTCAAATTGATGTAGCAGAGTTTGAGGACTGCAGAGGACGTGGCAGCTTCCAAAGATGCGATGATCTTCCTTTTGACAGCTTACTCATTGTGTGTGTGTTTGGTTGTACTACTGTTGCGTTGGTTTTTATTTCACAATATTAGTTTCCCCCCTTTTTAAATCAATTGTCTTGCTGTTGGATTAGTTTCGTACCTAAACGTCGCCTGCTCATAAAATGCATATATGTATTTTCGTACAAGTTATGTATAGTTATATATATCTATTGTCCATTTTGGTTAAATTTTATCATAGACTTAATTATGATTTAAATTCTCTTTTGTAAAATTATGGAGCTTATAGCAGCCAAGTATTTTTAACATCCCCCAAATACCAATATGCATAGGAGTGCTTAAGACTCCCATCAAACAATAAGGAAGAATGAAAGAGGTCTCAAATCAAGCATTAGAGAGGTCTACCAGCCCCCAACACTTGTTTGAAATGTCATGCCCCAAAATTTGAAGGATGTGAGTAGTTTACCACATACTCATACTGTAATATGAGTATGTTAAGGCTCAGAACAACTGAAATCCACATGTACCAAATAATCCACAAGAATCTAAAATATTATAGGTCATTATAAATCTCAACACATTACGTTTCCACAATTTTAATTAATTCATCATTAACTAAAAAACCTATTATTTAAGTTGTGTCGAAACTCTAAAGCCAACATTTGATTCCACAAGTTGAGGTCATCATCGTAGCACTTAAGCTCCTCCTTTAATTGAAAAAGAATTTCACCAAAGAGTGAGCTAAAACCCAATACACAGCAACGTAAACACATACGATACGATATGCACATGCATTCATATATTAATGCAACAAGCGTCAATTTAAATATTTAATTTAAGTATAGCAAGCAGTATAGGAGTACTCATGACTCTAGGCAACATGGCGGGGCACTCGAGTTTCAACTTCCAATACCACCGTAGCAATATTGGGGGTTAATGAGAACCATCAGTGTTTCGCTCAAAAGGAAAAATAAAAAGTAGCCTCTTCTGAGGTTCACAATAGTTATTCAGACACTATCATCACAGTTCATTTATATCGTATAGTCTGTTGGGACCTATAATGCCCAAACTACGGCTAATATAACTTCTCTTTATCCGAATGACCATTATGCCTTATACTATTCCTCTCATCAACTACCTGCCAAGCCACAACAAGAAGGCCTAAGGTCTAACTACCCTATCAAGATTTGAAACCTTAACAAGGACGTCGCTCTCTGACTTGAGACGACTTAGCACAGGCAAAACACATTATTAGTCAAGTTTTAGTATTAGTCAGGTTAGTAGCAAAGTTTACCTTAACAAGCATCTCACATGTCATTGCGTACTTGTATCCCAAAACCTTAAGCTATTGCAGCACAATGATACCATATCCTAATATAAAGCATAACATTCGTATGTCATAACTTGCATTTAGTGATTGTAAGATTTCAACCTGAAATTATATTTACTGATAATTACTTATGGTATAGAACTTAAGGGAAAGACTACTGTCATTGAATTCAGATTAAGGTATTACTATTACTAAATAAGATTAATTATTAGCTACAAATCATAATTAAGTTAATTACTTATCTATTACTATTCAACTATTAAAAGACTTCTAGCATGTTTACCTATATCTTTATTTATATATTTATGTATTGTGTTGTTGCACCACTTCTTTTACTTATTACACACAAATTTATATGTGTGTGTGTTTGTACTTATGTCATCACTTGCTTATTTATTTACTTATATATATTGTCATTACTATCTTCTTTGTCATCATTATTAGTATTTATTTAATACTATTATATATATACATATACACTGTAAATAATAATAATAATAGGCATATTGACTAACTTCCTTTTTGCTAGTTGACCAGTTTAAACCCCTTTTGCCAAAATAAAGTCTTGCCTATTATGATTCCAATTTACTCTTTAGTCAAATCTTATTGTAAAATCCTTTTACATAAAGCTTTATTTTATAATATCAACAAATATTCCTTTTTTTTTTTTGTGTGTGTGTTTCATAAAATGTTCATAACAACAAGATCACTATATCAAAGTCAAATCCATTGAATCTTAATATTAACTTCCTAGACTCATAATATTTCAGCTCTTGTCCCAACAAAAAACCTATCATCAGACAAATTAATCTTAATTTCTTCCTTAATCATTATGAGAATCAATGATCCATTACAAATTTTGGGATTAATATTCAATTTGTACAAATTCTTATAATTTGAATAGGTACATGACTCAATCTTTAACTCTTATACAAATCATTGAATCCTTTAGCATGAACCACCGAGCAATTGTTACAAAACCCATTATAACATGAAGACCTAAATTTCCCATCTTTTTAAGAGTGAATGCTAGTGCCAAGTAAATAGTGATACAATCCATAATCTCCTACTCAAATTATATTCCACCTATATTAAATTCCACCTCACAATCCTTAAAATAAGATCAAAACTTAATTTTTATAACTTTCACAACTTAAATACATCGGAAAAAAAATGATTTTTACCTCAAATTGAGAAGGAAACTCCAATCCACTATTCAACTATGGCACCACACACATAACCAAACATTTAAACCCATCTTTCAATTCCCTTGTAAAAACACACCAATAAGGTCTTTGATCTTTCGCTAAACCACAATATAAAAAAAAAAAGGTAACCACTTATCGATATAAACAATTTAATGATTCTTTAAGCTTTCACCTAAACTTGTTCTTTGTCTACAGATCTCCTAATCTAAAGGTATTGACTAATAAGATATTCCGAGATTTGAATTGATAAATTAAACACCAGAATAGGATAGAGAAATGTACTTACCTCACTATTATCTTTTTGTGTCTATCTAGATGGTGTAAGGATTATCTATTTAATGGTAGGGTGATGGCCTAATATAACAATTGTAGGAAAGAGGCACAAGGGATATAATTATTATAACGCCTTACTTGAATTTTATTTTATAATTATCTTTTCTTTATTTTGGGGTATTTCAAGAAAAGAAAGAGAAAATAAGTGGTCTCATTTGGTTCACTTCTCATGTCCAGGCATTGATGAGCGAAGTTCATTGCTACTTTTTATGTATTATCCTATAATTCCACATAACTCATTGAAACTTCATTCTTGCTCCTTATTGACCACTTGCCAATTCATAGTGCATTTCATGGGGGTCTACGCACCTAAGATACCGTATCATCCTAAAATTGTGATAAGGCTTGAAACCTAGTTTAAGGTTGTCACTTTCCGAAGTAAGTAGCTAAACAATAATCATCACACAATTAGGCAAGTTTATGTATTAATCTGATTGTTGATTTAGTCTTAGCAGGCAACACACATTTATTGCATACTCAAAAGTATTTCTGAAGGCTTTTCTCTTTTTTTGAAGCTTAATTGTTGTTATAGGACAACGTCTTAAGTAGCTTTAATTAATTAGTTTCTTATGGTTATTACTTGAATTACTTGGGTGAGGGTCCACATATTTATGGATTTGAGTTTAGGATTTAACTCCTTTATATACATTAAACTTGGGTTATGTGTAAGTGATATTTCCTAAGATTCTATGTAGTTGGTTTTATTTAGTCAAATTTTCTAATTGATCATTTAAGTTAAGATTGGCTTTGGGGCTTAGGATAACTAATTCTTAGTGGACTATGTTTTGTGGGTTTCAAGTCTTGGACTTCTAAGAATAGGTTTCTATAGTCTACTAACCATTTATAGTCCTTAATGTCATGTTCTATTTACAAGAACATAAAGTTCAGAGGAATCTTATTTAGATGACATTTTAGGCTTTATGTCAAGCCCCGAGGGGTACCTAAACGTGGTGGTCTACCATACATAATATTAAAGCCTATGAATGACTTCCTTAGTCATGTAAAGGCTTTCATATCATATATAAGGCGTACAACACATAAGAGAGAACGCATCAGAGTAGCGTAATTTACTTTGATAATAGTTTAGTAACAATGCAAGAGAAACACTTAATATTAAACATAAATAAGATCAATTACAATTCTTAGGGGCATACCCTTAATGCGATCTTCAAGGGGTTTTAAATAAAAATATGATCTTTATCTTGTTTAGGGTTTATGAAGAATATGAAATAACAAGTAAAAATAAGATATGGATGAGAATGCCGTTCGATAGGATATATGAACAACAAAATCAAACTAATTTGTAATTGGATTATAGATAGAGAGGATCCACGATCTATAAAGCAACGACGGTGTTAAAAGGAATCACAAGATCTAATTACCAGGGTTTGCCACAATTTTAAACAATACAAGAATTGATAAGAACTCTCGATTAAAGAGAAAAGGAAATCACTCTCAATAATCAAAGGAACTTGATGTTCTTACACGCAGAGTGCTCTCAAAGATAAAAAACTCAAATTTGTCTTCTCAAATAAAACAAGAACAATATATAACAAAGCCTAGGAAAACTAAAAGACACAAATAAAAATAAGATTTTTTGTGCAGGAAGGTCGGCTCTACGCTGGCAGCTTATAACTAAACGCTGGCGACCTTCATGAAGTAAGCAAGCAACCTTTGAAGCGGCTCTCAAAATTTCGAATCTGTGATTGTTCAAAGCCTGTCATACGTCGATGGCTTAAGCCCCCTACGTCGGCGATGTAGATTCATCGTAGAATCTTGGTTCTTCAATCTCCGAATGTCTGGATCTGGATTAAAATTGGTCATCCTACTAGTCCTTGCAAACAAACTTATCAAGCCTTTAATCTTCTTAACATGCATCATCTTAGCCTATCGTACTTCCTCACAACTCGTAGGAAGCAGCTTGTATGTTTTGCCCCGGTGCTGAATAGTGTACTCATTCTTGTACCCATCAAATATAGCTCGAAGATCATACAGCCATGGTCTTCCAAGAATCAAGTGTGTATAATCCATGGGTACTACATCACACAATAACTCATCAGTATAATCACCAATGGAAATAGGTACATGCACCTGTTTATGCACAGGAACAACCCTCTGATGATTAGCCAAATGAAGAGCATATGGTTTTACATACTGCTCCACTTGTAACCCCAATTTAGGAAATAATCCAGTAGAAATTACATTGGCACAACTGTCGGTATCAATGATAGTCAGACAAGATTTTCCCTGCACCAAGCTTGAATGTAGAACAGATTAGTTCACTGGTCTAGAATCCCATGCTCCTACTCAAGAATTAATGTCAAAGGCAAATTAGACATGTTCTCTTCTTACACTTCTTCCTCACTATTCTTCTTTCCCTCTTCCTCACTTTCAATGTTGTTCCCTTTCATGATCATAACCTTCCTATTAGGACATTGACAAGCGATATGGCCATGTCCCAAACACTTGAAACATTTGATCTCCCGACTTCTTCTCTGTTGTATTTATTAGGCGCTTTGTCTTCCACCTCTTTCCCTTTATTCTTCTCCTTCCTAACCTCATTCTTCTCCTCCTTATTAGATTTACCATGGCAATATGATTTATGAGACCATCTACATTGTTGTCTCTCAACACTGCCAGCTAACTTAATCACATTCTCCAGGGTCTGATAATGCTGGAGTTTCACTATACCGACGATGTCCATCTTCAGCCCATTGATGAACCTAGCTATAGAATCATGTGAAGACTCTCGAATATCACACCTCGCCATCAACATTTCAAACTCCTTTATATACTCCTCCACATTTCGCTTGCCTTGCCTCAAGGAATGTAATTACATCAACAACTCCTGTTTATAGTAATCTGGCACAAACCTTCATCTCATCAATCTCTTCATCAAAGCCCATGAATGTACCTTGTCTTCATCAGTCCTTCGTCTCTCAGCTTGTAACTTATCCCACCAAAAACTAGCATAATCAGAAAATGCCAAAGATGTCATATTTACCTTCATGCTCTCATCCCACTCATAGAAATCAAAAACCTTCTCTACCCTTGGTACCCAATTAAGAAATTCCTCCGGTCTATTACTTCCAGTGAAATGCAGAATTTTTAATTTGATATTATCAATTCCCCTTCCCCTATCATCTATACCTTCTCGCCCCCCATTTCTTTCACTATTCTCGGCAGAATCTTCACTAGAACATCTCTTATGACAAGATCTACTCTAACTCCTCTTATCTTTCACCTCCAATCTCTCCAAAATTCTTCTCACGTCTTCTTGCAATTGATTAACCCCGGTTTGCAATTGTGTGAATTCTTCCCTAGTCACAACATCTCCTTCACCATCACCATTGTTGTTGTTGTTATTCCTTTCAACCTTAGCATTATTGACATTAATACTATTGCTTCCATCCGATGATATCTCTCCACAATCACCAATAGTAACACAATAGAATTCAATAACAACAAAAGAATTCATGAAGAAAAATTAAACCAACTGAAATTAATCTGCACCGAACAATAATTTCTACACAAACCTTTGCTCTGATACTAAATCTGACGCGATCTTCAAGGGGTTTTAAATAAAAATCTGATCTTTATCTTGTTTGTGGTTTATGAAGAATATGAAATAACAAGTAAAAATAAGATATGGATGAGAATGTTGTTCGATAGGATCTACGGACAACAAAATCAAACTAATTTATCATTGGATTATAGATTGATAGGATCCACGATCTATAAAGCAACGACAGTGTTAAAAGGAATCACAAGATCCAATTGATAGGGTTCACCACAATTCTAAACAATACAAGAATTGATAAGAACTCACGATTAAAGAGAAAAGGAAATCACTCTCAATAATAAAAGGGACTCGATGGTTCTTACACATAGAGTGCTCTCAAAGATAAAAAACTCAAATCTATCTTCTCAAATAAAATAAGAACAATATAAAACAAAGCCTAGGAAAACTGAAAGACACAAATAAAAATAAGATTTTTCATGCAGGATGGCTGGCTTTACGCTGGCAACTTATAACTAAACGCTGGTAGCCTTCATGAAGTAAGTTGATGGCTTTTGAAGCAGCTCTTGTAATTTTGAATATGTGATTATTCAAAGCCGGCTGTACGCCGGTGGCTTAAACCCCTTACGTCAGTGGTATAGCCTTGAAGGTTAGTGGAGTAGGGTGCCAGTGTACAGACTGCAAAATTCCCTTTTGTTGACCCTTAAGCTTGATCCTTAAAGTCCTCCCCTTTTGCTTTCCTTTTCCACACCTTAGAGCAACTTGATTCCTATCAACCCCTGCTAATGTCTTCAAGTTTATGTAAATACATTTCTTAGTAATCTCCAAAATGTTAACTTAACATAGATTACTCATAAAGATATTTCAAGAAAGTAAATTCCTTCTATGCTCCTACTTCTTTCGTAGAAGCTCAAGGATCCACCAATTATTTCCTTACTGTCCTGATCATCGAATAAGGTCTCAAGCATACTTGTTTCAGCAAAAATCTAGGGGGTTGTAAGCTTACAATGTGCTTAGTAAGATATTCCCTTTATTCATACTGAAATACCCCAACTCTTCACCTAAAATAGAAATTGGTTTTAGACAGATTTAAATGACTAAAATGAATTATAGGATTTAAATAGACAAGTTGATATAATTTAAATAGCTAATAATTAAGTTGGTTTTGAGATTTGAAATTTCTAAAATCCCTAAACGTGTTCTAAAAATGTTTAGAGGATTCCTAGACTCTTGATTTTTAGCCTAAACACTAATTCCTAAATCTCAGTAAAATTTGAGTTCATTTGCTTGAATAAAAATATCAGTTTTAAACCCGAACTCAAATTAAATATCTTTTATCTAAAATAAATTCTCAAATTAAGTTCTTATTGCAAGTTCTTAATTTGTAACATATTGGTTCTGAAACAAACTTTTAAATACTTCTGGAACTATAGATATTGATCTGATAGTTCTAAACCTATACCTTATTTCTAAAACATATATATTTTAGATTTATCCTTTCCTTTTCTTTTTATTTTCCTTTTGCTGCCTCTTCTTTCCTTCTTTTTCATTTTTCGTTTTTCCCCTTTCTTTCTTTCTTTCTTTCTTTCTTTCTTCTTCTTCTTCTTCTTCTTCTTGTTCTTCTTTCCCTCTCCAAAATCCAAGACATGAATCTCAATTTCAACAAGATAGAAAGAGGAGATCAAGTAGAATTAGCTTCCCCAAGAAGAAGAATAAGAAATTGCATGAGTAGGCTCAAAAAGCTAAGTTTTCATTTTCTATTTCTCTTTGTTTTTACTTGTTATTTGCATTTATAATTGATGAATTGATGTTGAATTGGGTTGAGAGTGCTGTTTATTTAAGTATTTGTTGATATATGCTTTTTGGAGGTCGGGTTATGAAGGAGGAAGAAGATGATGAATAGTAGTTATGGAAGTTGATGAAGTTTGAGATGTTTGATGTGGTGAATGTGAAGTTTATGCATGTTTGAGGATGTTAGAATAGATGTAGGGTGTAGTATGATGGTTGTAAAGTGTTTTGGAGAAGGTTTGAAGTGTAAAAATTTTGTAAAATTAGTGTTTGAAACAAGAATTTCGTAAATATGTCACTACACCTGTCAAAACACCCTGTTGCCAAGGGTGTAGTGCTATCGGATCAAAAATTTCATTTCCCCTGAGTTGAAACGGCCTCCAAAACACCCCGTTGCCAAGGGTGTAGTGTCCAAAACACCCCTGTTGCCAAGGGTGTAGTGCTCTCGGATCAAAAAATTTCATTTCCCCTGAGTCAAAACGGCCTTCAAAACGCCCCGTTGCCAAGGGTGTAGCGCTCGCGGATTTCTTCCCTGACACGACACTGTTTTGTAAATTGGTCATAACTTTTTCATACGACCTCCGATTGAGGTGATTCAAGTTGCGTTGGAAAGCTTAAAAAGAGATATACAATTTTCGTGTTTTGAGTTTTTACAAATTCGGAAATTATCGATACTTAAATTTTAGTTCTTTCCAGCCTTTATAATTTTCAAACAAAGTCAAAAACTTGTTTTGTTTGTTAAATGTGTTTTTGCTTAGGAAATGGATCTTTTTGAGCTAAAATGAGATAGATAAGTGATATTTGATGTGTAATGATGATTGAGGGATATAATTAAGCATGATTTAGATAGATTTATAAATTCAACAAATAATTGAATTTCTATGAGTATTAAACTAAAAGTAGTTATGTTGTATATATGATTTCCATTGCTTGATTTATGATGTTGTGATGACTTAATGAAACTAAATGATCTTGGTAAGTATATAAATGATGATTTATGTATCTATATGAATTTTATTTGAATTTCCTTCATGCTAAGTTTAAGATTTGTTTATTATTTGTTCTTATGATTAGCTTGAACTTAAATGAACTTAGTTAACAAGCCTAGGTTCAACTTGACTAAATGAACTTGAATGAACTAAAATGGATTAGATTATTTAACTTTGATGAATTTGGCTAGGTTTAAGCTAACTTGGGATTAAGTGATTAGATCTTAGATATATAATGAATTAGTAATTAATCTAAGTCCAATTTGACTTAATGAACTTTACTAAGCTAAAATGAATTAGATTGTCTATGTTTAATCAACTTGACTTAGTAAATGAATCGAATGACTAATTTTAATCAATTTGGCTAATATTAAGCTAAAATGGGTTAATACAAATAATTAGATTATGAATGAATTAGGATGATCTTTGATTAATATGGGGAATATGTTGTTTCAAATGTGTGTTACTTGGAAAATGAATGTTTTTTTTGTGAATTCTTTGTTAATGCTTTTGTAATAAAACACTATAAATAAAGAGAAAAGAATTCTTTGACAGACAAAGGAGAACTGTCCATATTTTGGCGGGGCGATTCGCAGCCATAGTGGGGTTCCACATTAGTGTCTGATCAAATAGGATTTAATAAAATGAGTTAGAGATAGTGAATAATGATATAAGTTCTTGTATGATTTGATGAAGTGGATGTTAGTTTAGTTTAGTTTCTTATACGAATTCTTTCCTTAACAGAAGTGGATATCTGATTTATCTTCTTATCTTCTGAAATTCCTTCTGAGGCTATGTTTGGATTCATATTCAAGGTACGCAGTAACTTGCGTGTTGAATGTTAGGATAGGCATTCTAAACTGATTAAGACTTAAACTCGGCTTAATAATTGATGAGTGTTGATTGTGCCTTAAGTCGTTGAATCCGGTCCGAGGAGCGACAACTTGTCATGATGCAATGACAAGGTTAGAATAAACGCTTAGGCCACTTATCATGATGCAATGATTTGGCTCGGCGAGTTGTCATGATGCAATGACAATATTATAATAGGCGCTTAGGCCAATAGTCATGATGCAATGACTAGGCTTAGCGGGTAATCGATAAGGAATGTGGTAACTGCGTAACGTTTACTTAATCTTGAGAGGAAGTAATATGATTTAATTCAATGTTTATGGGGGCATGTGAATTAAATTATATTATGGATTAAGTTAAGTGAAGTTAAGTAGCGACTATGAGTCCTGGATGAGATTACTGTTTCTTTTTCAGTGTAACGTTATCTAGGAGATATAAGTATTCGGGCTGCTTATATCAACCCCCTGAGCGTCGTGAGCGTTACTCAGGATCCCCAGATTCCCATGGCTTGTTCGGAGTGTGAGTGCTCCATTGTTGATTTGTTTATTTTAATGAAAAGATAATAACTTGTGGATTATTGCATTGCATAGTTTAAGTCGTGTGCTACTCCGTGTGTGATTGTGTTGCTGTGTACTGAGCTTCGGCTCATTCTTGTTGTTGTTATTCTTTTTACAGGTATTGTTGTTGTTGATGTTGATGATGATGAGGATGGTGATGGTGATGTTGATTGATGTGATGGTGTTTGTCCCGGGTTTTGGGCGATTCTGAAGATATGGGAGAATGAGCGAAATGTAATAGGACCGAGATATATTTGTATTTCGTTTCTTCTTTGCTTTGTTTTATAAAGACTGGATTCATTTATAAATTGTATTTTCTTTTAAGGGCTTGTTAATGCCCAATCGATTGTAAATGATTATCTACCCCTAAGAGTAGATCATAAATGGTTTTTATAAAGCTAGTTTCTTAGAAAACTGGTTTGCTCTGTAGGGAGTAGAAGTTTATAAGTTGTTTTATAAAATTTGATTTTCCGCTGCCAAATCCAGTTATTTAGAAATCTAACTAAACGATTTCATAAATTCTAAAAAATTGGTTTAGCAATGTTCAACATAAACACCTTCTTTTAAGACAACCTTACGTATAATTCGTAAGAGTTATACGTGGTTGGGGACTTGGTGTGCTTAATTTGAGAATTGGGCATGTCGGGTCTTTACAAATGGTATCAGAGCAATGTTTATCTTGAACATTGCTTTTTGCATAATGAATTAGGATTCGTTTAGAGACAGTGAGGTGAGTGCAGGAAAGCTTGGGAATCCGGTTTGTTTGTTTGCTTGTTTATTGTTTCTTGTTGTTTGATAAGCCATTAGTTAGTAGTTAATAAAATTAATTTCTCACTAAATTAATCAACTTGGCTCAAATTTATTTTCTGTTGATATTTGAAAATGAACTTAAATGAACATGGTATGATTTCTATGTGTTGTTTATATAATATACATGTTTCTTTAAATTGATTTGTCTTATAGTATATTTGTGAATGCTATAAGGTATATGTGTGTTTGATGTAATGTATACATGTATGTTTATTATGTATTTTTGTTATAATTGTGAGAGTATGTTTAATGCTTGCTTGTAAAATGAACTTAATTCAAATTTGACTAAATGTAAATAGAGCACAAATGATTTAGACAAACACTAAGATTTATTCCCCTAAATCTTTTAAAATTTGAGATAGACTCTTAGGTGCTTGTGTGTTATGTATAAGATGTGTTGTTTTAATAAAATTTGATAGATTATAATAGGAATCTCCTTTCTTCCTCTCTTAAGTCAAATTTGTTGATATGTTGACAAATGAAGAGAATCAAATAGAAAAGAAAATTTGAAATATCAAATCGACCTTTACATATCAAATTTATATATGTGAGAGATATAAATTAAAATCAAGTGGAAAAGAAAACCCAAAATGAAAAGAATAGTTCCAAATTACAAGTAGATTGGAAAGTAAATTTCAACCTCCCAATCTCTATTAATACGATAACATATGTCAAAAATCTAATGATATAGCAAAACCGAAATTTTCAAATTGACTATCAAATCTAAATCAAATACAAGTTTCTCCCAAAATCAAAAGATTAAAATGAGATAATTCTTGAAATATTCTACGTGTACTAAAAGTGAAAGAGTTGAGAATTTTCAAAAGTTAATATTTTGCTAAAATGAAAAACCAAGATTTGAAATCCTAAAACACTGAATAGATAACTATTTATCATCGATTCCATATTCTCGATCCAAAATAAAATTGATTCCATATATATGTGCGACCAAAATAACATGGACGTCTTGATTACTACCATATCAAGATGAATACCAAAAATAACATCTTTAACAATTAAAAGAATATGGATACTGTATGTTTCATATGCAAATTGACATATATATACAAGTGAGAATGGAATAGTGAATTTATAACCCTCGTTGTTGAGTCGTTTTGTTATGTTTTTTGTGTCATATGTTGTGTGTTATCTCAAAGGCGAGATACAAAGTGAGTCAGAGTCGTTTGTTGTTTTTGTTTGAGTTGAGTCTTCCTAAAATCGAGTCAGTGGAGGGTTGAATTCACTAAATAATTCCTATTGCTATATATATTCTGAAGTTGCATGGAAAATCAGTTGAGTAAGTTAAAGAGACATTAAAGTTTTCAAAATATTAAAATCAATACATGAACAAATGATTTTCAAGAAAAGAATGAAATCAATGTAATCGAATATCAAAATGTTTCTTGTAAAGAAAATGAAAAGAAAGTTTCCAAATACAAGTGATCAAAGAAAAAGTAATTCAAAATCCCAATATGTTTTTCGAAATCAAAATAATGAAAATATCCAATAGAACTTCAAAATCTTTTGACAATAATCATATACAACTAGAATTTGAAATTTATATATGTTTTTCAAATAATTCAAAATGAAGAAGTATAAGAACAAAGTTCAAACAAAATGATCAGAGTGCGCAGCGAAAACGTAATGGGAAATAAAAATCTCAAATAAGGAAAATTTTTGAATGAAGAAGTTTAAAAGTAATATGATATGTCTCCTATCAACAAAAGTTAAGTGAATTTCGAGGACGAAATTCTTGTAAGGTGGGAAGAATGAAATACCCCAACTCTTCACCTAAAATAGAAATTGGTTTTAGACAGATTTAAATGACTAAAATGAATTATAGGATTTAAATAGACAAGTTGATATAATTTAAATAGCTAATAATTAAGTTGGTTTTGAGATTTGAAATTTCTAAAATCCCTAAACGTGTTCTAAAAATGTTTAGAGGATTCCTAACTCTTGA
This sequence comes from Combretum micranthum, assembly GCA_024138025.1. Classification (NCBI taxonomy): domain Eukaryota; kingdom Viridiplantae; phylum Streptophyta; class Magnoliopsida; order Myrtales; family Combretaceae; genus Combretum; species Combretum micranthum. The sequence continues at coordinate 65,626 of JAMXBD010002452.1, forward strand.
TTTTTAGCCTAAACACTAATTCCTAAATCTCAGTAAAATTTGAGTTCATTTGCTTGAATAAAAATATCAGTTCTTAAACCCGAACTCAAATTAAATATCTTTTATCTAAAATAAATTCTCAAATTAAGTTCTTATTGCAAGTTCTTAATTTGTAACATATTGGTTCTGAAACAAACTTTTAAATACTTCTGGAACTATAGATATTGATCTGATAGTTCTAAACCTATACCTTATTTCTAAAAATATATATTTTAGATTTATCCTTTCCTTTTCTTTTTATTTTCCTTTTGCTGCCTCTTCTTTCCTTCTTTTTCATTTTTCGTTTTTCCCCTTTTCTTTCTTTCTTTCTTTCTTTCTTCTTCTTCTTCTTCTTCTTCTTCTTCTTGTTCTTCTTTCCCTCTCCAAAATCCAAGACATGAATCTCAATTTCAACAAGATAGAAAGAGGAGATCAAGTAGAATTAGCTTCCCCAAGAAGAAGAATAAGAAATTGCATGAGTAGGCTCAAAAAGCTAAGTTTTCATTTTCTATTTCTCTTTGTTTTTACTTGTTATTTGCATTTATAATTGATGAATTGATGTTGAATTGGGTTGAGAGTGCTGTTTATTTAAGTATTTGTTGATATATGCTTTTTGGAGGTCGGGTTATGAAGGAGGAAGAAGATGATGAATAGTAGTTATGGAAGTTGATGAAGTTTGAGATGTTTGATGTGGTGAATGTGAAGTTTATGCATGTTTGAGGATGTTAGAATAGATGTAGGGTGTAGTATGATGGTTGTAAAGTGTTTTGGAGAAGGTTTGAAGTGTAAAAATTTTGTAAAATTAGTGTTTGAAACAAGGAATTTCGTAAATATGTCACTACACCTGTCAAAACACCCCTGTTGCCAAGGGTGTAGTGCTATCGGATCAAAAATTTCATTTCCCCTGAGTTGAAACGGCCTCCAAAACACCCCGTTGCCAAGGGTGTAGTGTCCAAAACACCCCTGTTGCCAAGGGTGTAGTGCTCTCGGATCAAAAAATTTCATTTCCCCTGAGTCAAAACGGCCTTCAAAACACCCCGTTGCCAAGGGTGTAGCGCTCGCGGATTTCTTCCCTGACGCGACACTGTTTTGTAAATTGGTCATAACTTTTTCATACGACCTCCGATTGAGGTGATTCAAGTTGCGTTGGAAAGCTTAAAAAGAGATCTACAATTTTTGTTTTGAGTTTTTACAAATTCGGAAATTATCGATACTTAAATTTTAGTTCTTTCCAGCCTTTATAATTTTCAAACAAAGTCAAAAACTTGTTTTGTTTGTTAAATGTGTTTTTGCTTAGGAAATGGATCTTTTTGAGCTAAAATGAGATAGATAAGTGATATTTGATGTGTAATGATGATTGAGGGATATAATTAAGCATGATTTAGATAGATTTATAAATTCAACAAATAATTGAATTTCTATGAGTATTAAACTAAAAGTAGTTATGTTGTATATATGATTTCCATTGCTTGATTTATGATGTTGTGATGACTTAATGAAACTAAATGATCTTGGTAAGTATATAAATGATGATTTATGTATCTATATGAATTTTATTTGAATTTCCTTCATGCTAAGTTTAAGATTTGTTTATTATTTGTTCTTATGATTAGCTTGAACTTAAATGAACTTAGTTAACAAGCCTAGGTTCAACTTGACTAAATGAACTTGAATGAACTAAAATGGATTAGATTATTTAACTTTGATGAATTTGGCTAGGTTTAAGCTAACTTGGGATTAAGTGATTAGATCTTAGATATATAATGAATTAGTAATTAATCTAAGTCCAATTTGACTTAATGAACTTTACTAAGCTAAAATGAATTAGATTGTCTATGTTTAATCAACTTGACTTAGTAAATGAATCGAATGACTAATTTTAATCAAATTGACTAATTAAGCTAAAATGGTTAATAGCTATAATTAGATTAATGAATGAATTAGGATGATGTTTGATTAATATGGGAATATGTTGTTTCAAATGTGTGTTTACTTGGAAAATGAATGTTTTTTTTGAATTATTTGTTAATGCTTTGTAATAAAACACTATAAATAAAGAGAAAAGAATTCTTTGACAGACAAAGGAGAACTGTCCATATTTTGGCGGGGCGATCTTCGCAGCCATAGTGGGGTTCCACATTAGTGTCTGATCAAATAGGATTTAATAAAATGAGTTAGAGATTAGTGATAATTGATATAAGTTCTTGTATGATTTTGATGAAGTGATGATTAGTTTAGTTTAGTTTCTTATACGAATTCTTTCCTTAACAGAAGTGGATATCTGATTTATCTTCTGAATCTTCTGATTTCCTTCTGAGGCTATGTTTGGATTTCATATTCAAGGTACGCAGTAACTTGCGTGTTGAATGTTAGGATAGGCATTCTAAACTGATTAAGACTTAAACTCGGCTTAATAATTGATGAGTGTTGATTGTGCCTTAAGTCGTTGAATCCGGTCCGAGGAGCGACAACTTGTCATGATGCAATGACAAGGTTAGAATAAACGCTTAGGCCACTTATCATGATGCAATGATTTGGCTCGGCGAGTTGTCATGATGCAATGACAATATTATAATAGGCGCTTAGGCCAATAGTCATGATGCAATGACTAGGCTTAGCGGGTAATCGATAAGGAATGTGGTAACTGCGTAACGTTTACTTAATCTTGAGAGGAAGTAATATGATTTAATTCAATGTTTATGGGGGCATGTGAATTAAATTATATTATGGATTAAGTTAAGTGAAGTTAAGTAGCGACTATGAGTCCTGGATGAGATTACTGTTTCTTTTTCAGTGTAACGTTATCTAGGAGATATAAGTATTCGGGCTGCTTATATCAACCCCCTGAGCGTCGTGAGCGTTACTCAGGATCCCCAGATTCCCATGGCTTGTTCGGAGTGTGAGTGCTCCATTGTTGATTTTTTTTATTTTAATGAAAAGATAATAACTTGTGGATTATTGCATTGCATAGGTTTAAGTCGTGTGCTACTCCGTGTGTGATTGTGTTGCTGTGTACTGAGCTTCGGCTCATTCTTGTTGTTGTTATTCTTTTTACAGGTATTGTTGTTGTTGATGTTGATGATGATGAGGATGGTGATGGTGATGTTGATTGATGTGATGGTGTTTGTCCCGGGTTTTGGGCGATTCTGAAGATATGGGAGAATGAGCGAAATGTAATAGGACCGAGATATATTTGTATTTCGTTTCTTCTTTGCTTTGTTTTATAAAGACTGGATTCATTTATAAATTGTATTTTCTTTTAAGGGCTTGTTAATGCCCAATCGATTGTAAATGATTATCTACCCCTAAGAGTAGATCATAAATGGTTTTTATAAAGCTAGTTTCTTAGAAAACTGGTTTGCTCTGTAGAGAGTAGAAGTTTATAAGTTGTTTTATAAAATTTGATTTTCCGCTGCCAAATCCAGTTATTTAGAAATCTAACTAAACGATTTCATAAATTCTAAAATTGGTTTAGCAATGTTCAACATAAACACCTTCTTTTAAGACAACCTTACGTATAATTCGTAAGAGTTATACGTGGTTGGGGACTTGGTGTGCTTAATTTGAGAATTGGGCATGTCGGGTCTTTACACATACTATATTTCAAACAAGTTTATTACTTTTAATGCTTATGCTATGCAACAACCATATGATACAAACAATTATATATAGGTATCCGAAAATCATACACAGAACGAATTTATGCCCTCCGTATTGAGGGTTAGGGAATTGTCTTTGAAGGTCTACTAGATCTTCACTGTTAGTCCCCAGGTATACTCTATCCTTAGTGATCGATTTGCACGGCTCATCCTTGGGATGTATCCCCAGTACGTCTTAGTTCCTTAAGAATGAGCATGGCCACGGGCCTCTTCGAATAAGCTTGGCCTCGAACCCTTCCGATTCTTCACGTATGAGTAGTAGTCTTCAACATGTGACTCGATGGATGCAATGTGTGTCCATTTAATTTAATATTAAAGCCGAACAAAATTGAATTATAATTAATGGTGATCAAATGAATGTCATACACACATAAGCAACATGTAATATCGACGATATACTTAGAAAATTAATTTTTGGTTTTGATATGCTTATCATCCTTTATCACACATTGATAGAAGCACATACATAAGTACCCATAACCCTATACACGATCATTTTATCTTGTACCTATACATATAGTGCAACTATCTACAAGCACAGGCAAGGTCACAAAATCATGAGGGAAAACTCACTTGTCCATATCACAATCTACTTAGTTGTAATAATCCTCAGGAAAGAGAGTCTCGTATTCCTTATTACCTAGATAAAAGAAATACCCCCAATGAGTATTTCATAGAAGTTCTACTAAATTTTCTAACTCTATCTTATTATTCTCATGAAAATTTGAATTAAGGGAAATTCCAACTTAAACGGCAATAACTTGCTCATTTTAACTTGAATTTCGCATATTTTACCTACTGGAAAAGATCTATCTATTTCTAAGGTTATTTTTAATATTTAAAGCCATTTTGGTTTCGAAATGGGTCGATACAAATGTGACTCGGAAGTTTCAGCCCTCAATTTGCAATTTTCCCGAGTTTTACTTCACTTAGACACTTATAGCAAACATATAAATATTTCTACTTTCGAAAATCATTTAGTATTGATAATAACTCATATTATATGCATTATCCTAGTGATATTGTTCCAAAATAATATTTTTTTTTGTAAATAATCTTTCATACAAAGTAGCAATGTTGAGTTTTATGAAAAATTACTTTTTTGACTTGTAGTAAAATTCTTTACCTTAAATTTTGTGAATATGTGACTTAACAAAAATCATGGTTCAATATATATTTTGAAAACATAGAGGTCTTATTTTACTTCAAAATCTTCATTTAATAATTTATTTTAAAAGACATGAGTTTATAAATTATTTGTGATACAATACTCTAGGTGTATTCCTCTCGAATTTCGCTTAAGTTAGGTTTCTTTAATAAAATCTCATTCTTAGGTTTTATAGATGTGCAACCTTATTAAAGAAAATCATGGTTTTATAATTATTTTGAATCCATGAATATTTCACTTTCATATTAAACTTCTCCCAACTATTATTTTTCAAAACATGAATCTTTATGCATTGGTGAAGAAAATCATACTAAGTTGTATCATCTTCAAAAAGTTTTAGGTACTGACATTTGTTAATAATTAAGTGAATGACTTGTTTTAAATAACTCTTTATTAATTAATAATTTTTCAACACATGGACTTTAGGGGGTTCTTGGAAAATTTATTCTAGGTTGATTCATATTAAAAAAATATCCTTAAAATTTGTTGTATTAGAAAGTGGACTTGTTTCCGATGTTTTATTTCAATAAAAATTAGTATGTCTTATAAATAGATTTTTAGGAAAAAATTGCATAGTAAATAATTATCAACATTTAAATTTTTAGGAAACTCACGTTTGATATTTTGGAAAATTTTGGTGGAGTAACTATTTTTACTCTTTTATTTCAAATGACAATTTTTCCTAAGTGTGAATAATGAAATCCTTAAAAGTTAATGAATTACAAATGTTCATATTTTTGAAAATTTTATCATGATAACATCACTTATGACCATGTAGTTCTATGAGTAAAAATATAGCAACTACAACAAGAATAAAATTTTTAGCATAGATTCTTATAAAATTAGAAATAGATAATCAAGAAAAAAAAAATATCAAAATAAGATTATGGGAGTCTTAGCTTGTTATTAAGGCTCCTTGGGACTTGAATAAATTCTAGTCACCATAAAAATAAGAAAATCATAAAGAAAGAAAAACATGAAAGTCTTAGATCTTTTTCAAGGCTTCCTGAGACTTGAAATATTTCTTGTATCATAAATAAAATAAAAGCATGGGAGTTTTAGATTTATGTTAAAGCTCTTCGGGACTTAGAAACGGACAAGTCTCCTTAGATAGCAAAACAATTAAGAGCAAAACAAATATAATGGAAGCCTTAGAATTTTTGGACAAGGCATTCTGTAATATAATATACAAGTAAATATTACATAAAGAAGGATAAAAGTGTCAATTGATATAAATTATAAGGTTAAATTTGTCAACAAAATCTAATGTTAATACAATTTTGGTCACATGACAGACACATGATGGAAGATGAAAAGTTACAAATCCATATATATTCTTTCTTTGTCTTTTCTCCAACAAAACCCTAAACCTAGATTCATATCCTTTGAGAGTTTACAGTCGCCAAAGGATTCTGAAGTCCAGATCAGGTAACTGAATCACTTTTTTTGTTTTAAGATATTATGGCTTATTAGATTTCTTAGGGTTTGATTATTGAATTTGTGATAGAATTGGAAAACATACATATCGGGTTTGGAGATTTGATTCTATTAGTCAAAGGAGATCTTGGAAGATTGGATTTAGGTAATCAAAATCATATCTTTCCTTTAAAGTCTTTCAATCTATGAATTACCTTAGGATTTTCTTTTGTTTTTAAGAAGAATTGGAGAAATGGTTCTAATTTTCTTAGAGATATGAAGATTTGGTGTTTAAGGAAGATTGAAGATCAGATCTGAATCTTGAGGAGAATGATTAGGAATTTGAGATCCAATCAAGGTAATTAAATCCCTTAATTACATATGTAGATTTCATCGAAATGATTTTTGATTTAGGGTTTTGTTCGTTCATGATTGGTGATGTTCTAGGGTTACGGTTTCTTTGTGGTCCTTGGCAATTTTCTGGATTTAGAGTCAAATCAAAGTAAGTTTTCATCCTCTAAATCATAGATTCATTAAAATATTGAATTAGAATGATGGATTTGTTTGTATTTATTGATTTATGCAATTAGGGTTTTGTGGAGATTTGGGTTTTCTAGGGAATTGATCGAAGAGATTCTGCAGTTGTGATTTCTTGAGAGGTTAGGGTTGTGGATGATTTTGGAGAATTGAATAATTAGGGTTTTGATGTGATGGTTTATATATTTCCTTGTTATATGTTATATTCAGGAGATTGGGAGATTTCTTGTTGTTTTTAAGAATTTGTGGATTTGGAGAGATTGTTCCTGAAATTGGAAAACGTACGACCTTTCCTTGTTTGTTGTATTTGCTTGCAGGTTTAGTTTTCTGATTGTTGCCTGTAGGAACAGATATATAAATGAACTTAATTCTATTTGACTTAATTTGTTTTTCTGGATGTCATTGGCTTTGACCAGTAAAGACCTGGCAGACAGTGATACTGGTGAGGCATCGTGATGATCCTTGTGTGTCGTTGTCCCTAGTGGAGTTGCACTTGGAGATGATTTCGGTAGATATAGGTTTATTGGCAGTATGGTTGCGGGTGTTTGGGGAGTACCCATTCACCAATATATGTATATAATTATTTATTTTCGATATCTAGTTGCTTTTCAGGAGTCTGAGTAACTCCAAGTTTGGGATAAGAGATCTATGATTCTGAACTGTGTTGTTTTACAGGCTTAATGAAGATAATAATCCTGTTGTTTGCATTTAGTTAGTTGCATGTATATATACATGTTGTTTGTGCATTTGCATTTTGTTTGTGGATTGACACACTGTGCGTTTTCGCTTATTCCTTTCTTTTTCAGGTACAGGTAATGGAGATATTGTTTATGACTTGTCTGGTTATGACTTGTATGTTGATCATTGAGATGGCGATAATGGACCTGACTACACTGTAGAGAAATAGGATGTTATACAGGACATATAAAAAAAGATTTCTTGAGTTATTGAAGATTTTTTAAACAATATTTTGATTATTTATCTTTTTGAGGATTTGAAGTATTGGTTTTTATGTAATGGTTTATTAAACAGGATTATATGATTTTAAGTTGGAAGTTAGATCTTTTCTGGATTATTGTTGGCTTTGGTTTTGCCAACTCGGATTTAGTTTATATTACAAGAGATATTTGAAAGTTATAAATTACAGGTTTCACAGGTTTTGTCCCTTCTAGAGTACCCTTAAATGTGGGTTCATGGAGATTTTTATATGTTTATATTTTGTGGTATTGGGATTTAGAGCCTTTGCGTGTCTCTTTTAAGAGAGAGACACGTGGTGGGTTGTAATGCCTTAGTTTAGGGCATTACACATTCTCTGGACTTAGATTATGGACTAGTCTTGTAAATCCCCGAAATTTTTGGATTCGAATTATAGTTTAAAACCTAATCGAAAGTCAACCGGATTTCCAGAGTCAACAAAACCCTAGTTTATCGTAACCGCTTAAGTCCGGCATTACCGTTTTCTCAAGTCCTAGAAAACGAAGTTGGAAAAATTAGCAATAATAGTTCGTAATAGCTATAGGTTTTATAAAAATATTATTTTTCAAAATTCAAGTGTCCTTAGGACCCAATCGGCACAGTTCTCAAAAAACATGTCCGGGAGCTCGGAATAGGAAAAATATTCTGAATATACCGTTAGACTCGTAAAAATATAAGATTTCCAAAATATCAATTTCATAATTTTTCAGTAGCTAAAATATCAGATATCGCTTTTATACGCGTATTTCTTACTACGGCATTAAATTGTCATGTCTACTTTTACATTACACTATTTTCTACTATTCTACACTATCTACCTATCTCTACTTTTCCTTACAACCTACTCTTACAAACCATACACCTATTTCTTACACATTTTCATTTCCAATACAACTTCACATCTTTCATTTCTTACTTTTAATTAACAAAATAACAAAAAAATAAAATTTTCCCTCTCCCCATGCATGAATGGCGCCGGCCCCTCCCTCTTTTCCATCTATATTGTTTTATTTTTCACTTATTTAATTAACACAAATTATCTCCCACATTTTCCTATAAATACCCTCTCATACCTTCACTTCTTTCACACCACTTCTTCTCTAAAGTTACTATACCAAAATCTCTCTCAAATTCTCTCAAGAATTCTCTCCAAGAAGTCTTCTACAAGGAGCTCCTCTCTTCTTCTTTCTTTTAGGTAATATACCTTCAAGAAATCCACATGTTCATTTACTTAGTATGAACTTAGTGTGTGTTTTCTAAACCATAAAGGTTAAGAAAGCAACAATAGGTTTATACTTTGTTTTTGTTCATAATATCAATTTTTTTATGTTCCTTTATGTTTCTTTATATTTCCTTTATGTTTATTACTATTTAATATATTTATATAGCTATATACTATTTAGAGCATATAAGCTCATTGTCTTGCAATTTATTTATCTTTCATGCAATTTATATTTACTTTATCGTAATTTATTTATTTCAAGTTAACTTTAAGACTAGTCATTCTATTTTTAGACTTGTCCTCATCAAGTCAAAACAATTTCTTTTTCTTTCTTTTCTTTTCAGGACTAGTCTTTTTTTTAGTCCCGGGGTACCTTGATGAAGCTAAGGTCCCAATACTTGATTTACTTTCTTAATCTTTCAAGTTATTATGTTCCTTTACATTTCTATAATTTACGATTCATATTTATGCATGGACATAATGTTTTTGTCTCAATAAAAATAAATGGGAAGTGTTATCATAAATTAAAGGTTCTTATTAAAATAAAAATGGGAAATAGATTTTCAAAAAACTCATGAACATGCTTGGAAATGGTTTTTCTTACATAGACAAAAGGTTTTATGAAAACTTATCTTTCATCAAGAAATAGAAATTCTTTTGGAATCATTACAAGAAACAAAAATGTCATTTTATTACTTTTTGAATCCAAGTTTAGAAAATAGAAACCACACTTTAGGAAATTAAAGCAATTACAAGAGATTAAATTTAGAAAAGAATATTCATCTCCAATAACTCAAGATCTTTCAAAAATAAATATTTCAATAGAATCTCAAGTTCCAAGTCTTTTAAAACCTTACTTTTTATAAGTTGAGACAACTTCATTTACTTCATCCATTTGTTATGAGTCATTACATATATGTATACATCTTTCAAAAAGTTTACAAAGTACTTGAAATATTTATCTTTTCATTTGAGCTTTGCTTACAAGAAGGAAAACAAGTTTTTGCAAAATTCGTGGCAAATCTGGTCATTGTCTTTTTGGAACCCAAAGAACCTAGTTTTACGAAAATAAGCTTAGAAATGTGTAGATCTTTTCGAGTAGGTAGAAAACGGTATATTATACGCGAAATTCCGAGTTAAAATGAGCAAGTTATGGCCATTTTAAGTTGGAATTTCCTCTTATACGATTTTACCGCGATTTTAAGAAAAGTTTAGAATCTCCAAGAATAGAAGTTCATGAAATACTCATTTTGGGTATTCTTCTTGATTAGATAATCTCGAGGAGGATTGTTCGTATCCGAAGATTACTACGATTAAGTGGAAATCCTGAACGACTCATCCATCTCAAGAAAGGTGTCATCATGGCTGAGTGAGTTTATTCCCGTTATTTTTCTCATACTCTTGATTGTGCTTGTAAAATTAGTTGCACTAGAATTTAGGCAAAATCAAAAGGAAGTGTATGATAATGTGTTGAAAGAATACTAAGTACATCGAAACTCGATTTGTTTGCAATAAAGTTGTATGTGCATTAATATCTTGGAGTGTTTGAAATTGGTTGATCACTTGAAAGAAGTTAAATGTAACTACTAGACCTTAATTAATAAATTATTCATGCACTTCATATGTTGAGTCACATTTCATTCACTACTATACAATTGGTGGGACAAGTGTATAATAGTGGTGATAGGCAGAACCGGTATACCATGTAAGTGGCGAGTAGGAGCCGGTAAAAACTACAAAATTGGTAGCTAGTAGGAGCCTGTAATAACTACAAAATTGGTGCTAGTAGGAGCCTGTAATAACTACAAGTTTTTGATAGCGTATAGGAGCCAATAAGATCTATAAAAGTGTTTTTGAAAGTGGTGGCTGTAATGGCCTGAATACCCAACCCAAATGAAGGGCGTAATTCATTCTACATATGATTCTCGGAAAGTCATATGTCTTGTATGCTCACGTGGTTGTTGCATTCCATATGTTTGAATAATAACTTGGTTGATAATTTACTTTGAGTATGAATTTTGGATTTACTCACTAAGCCATAAGCTTACACCCTTATAGGTATTTGTATTATCAGGAACACCTATTTTTGTGCCCGAAGCCTCCCCGTATCCGCGTAAGTTTTATATATTGAAGCTTTTGGAGGAAATCTACTCGAAGACTCAGATTAGAATTCCTTTAAAATCTTTAAGGTAGTATTTTGGATGTTGTAAAGATTATCACGATCCTTGGGATTAACCGGGGTATGCCCCTAAGAAGTCATGTAATAGACCTTTGGTTATTAATGATATAATATATTTTATTTCTGGATTCTTGTATGTTCATTTTTACTTGCTTAAACTATGCTTCCCAAAAGCATCTCCTATTACCGTGCTAGACACCTTACATGTAATACTAAGGCTTTCGCATGACTAAGGTAGCCATTCTTGAGCCTTGATATTATATGTGGCAGGCTGCCACGTTTAGGGTACCCTTCGAGGAGTGACAAGTCTCCTTTTGTTTTAACTTGATTAAGGACAAGTCTAAGACTAGAATTTGACTAGTCTTAATATGTTAGAAAGAAATAAATAATCGGCAATGAAATAAGAGTATTAAATAAAAGTTAGATTAGTGAGTATTTAGGCTTTATAAATGTACATATTACCTATACTTACTAACATATACCAAGTTAATACTGGAAACAAAAACAAAACATAATATAAACATGAACATGAAGTTAAACAAGACATGAAGAATATGTTATTTCTATGTTTTCATTCCCTAGCATATGCATCATGGGGATTTTATATGGAAACATAACATACATATTTTTCATGTTATGTTAACATAATCTAAAAAAAGGTGTTTAGTCTTTTACCTAAGGTTGAAGATAGATGAAAGAAAAAATTGAGACGACAATTGGGTCAGTTTGCATGTATGTGTGGCATGAATGGAAGAGAGGAGAAAAGAGTTGCAGAGAAATTTTGCAAGAGTTTTGTTAAGTAATAGAAATGAGAGTGAACAATGAGTGGGAGGTGATAGGTATTTATAGAGGGAAGAATGAGGGAATTAAAGATGTAAAAATAAATGAAAAATAAAATAAATATGAGGAAAAAAGTAAATGGACAGCAGGTGCAAGAGAAGAGAGGAGAAAAGAGTTGTAGAGAAATTTTGCAACAGTAAGAGAAATGAGAGTGAAAATGAGAGGGAGGTGATGCGTATTTATAGAGGGAAGAATGAGGGAATTAAAGATATAAAATAAAAGAAAAATAAAATATATATGAGGAAAAAATGAATGGATAACAGCTGCAAAAGAAGAGAGGAGAGGAAAAAAATCAATTTAAGTAGAAAAAATGTAATGAAGTATAAGAGAAGTTAAGTAAAAAATGTAGTAAAATTTTATGGGAAAAGATAATTATAAGAGATGTAAGAGATAGGTGTATAGGTTGTAAAAAGTAGGTAGTAAAAAAATTAGAGATAAGTCAATAGTAATGAATAGGAGTGAACAGTAGATAAGACAAATAAATTACCAGTAGTAAGAAAAATACGCATGAACGAGCTATATCTGATATTTTTAGAAGCAAAAAAATTTTATAAATGATATTTTACGATTCCTCATCTCATTACGAGTCTAAATTCATTGTTGGGATTTTTTCATTGCGTTGTGTACCAGGACCCTGTTTTTAGAATATGATCCCGTTTTGATAAAAAATGAGCGAATTTTTGCTGAATATGATCTTTTAGGTTATCAAACATTCTTTCAAACTATAATCTATGGTTATCTCATTTTTATTGTTCTAGAATTTCGAGTGTGAGATTGCCGGATCTAAACACTCTAGATCCTAGGGTAAGTCTAAGTTGTCTTTTAGGGATTCGATTTCAATTCTGGCTTTGAGATTTATTTGTAAGACTACAAAATCTGGGGATATATATTATACTTATGCTTTCGTTTCAAAAATAAATCTTACTCTATTTTTATGAATATTTTTTATATCTTACAATTCTTGGGATTGTCTAATCGAGTGTAGGGCTTCTAATGTTATATGTTGATTCAGTTTGACTTTTGGTATTAATTTTAAATTTTTTATTCTAAAATTCACCAAAAGTTATAAGGTTTTATAATTCTATCATTAATATTATATTTTCTTGATTTACGTGTTGGAGATCAAATAGATGAATCGTTAAGTATAAGAATTTTGAGTCGAATAATTATTGGATTTTCATTTTGTTTTGAAGGCATCCTTTTTCTTAAGGTTATGAAATTCCGTATTAGATCTTGTTTAGGGTTTCTAGAGTTAGATTTTAACTTGGGCTGGTTTTAGGGTTTCGTTTACGGTATTTAGCTCCAAGATTATTTTCTAAGAGTATCGAAAAATTTAGGGGTTTACACTTTAGATAGGCACTTGGTGTATAGATTTCAAGTTTTAGAGAATTTTTTTTTATATGGAGCGAACATGCCCATTGGTGGCTTGGACAAGATTGTGTCCAATGGCCGTGTTGGTCTCGATGTGGGAAGCAGAGCTAGTCATGGGCATGAACATGACTAGGTACATTAGTCAAGGTTAAACTTGATTTTATAAAATCCACTTGCTAGCATTTTATGAGTAATATCTTTACATAATGAAAGTAAAATTGAATGTAAAAAACACCTAAATGAAGTTTAATCCTTATGTAAGCCTTAGTTCACAAGTAAACTTTAATTTGTTCCTTAAGGGGATGAAGATAGATTAAGTACCTGTACTTTCAATTTTTGGTAATTTAGTGTCCCATCTTTACATTTTGGTAAATCAGTGCTTGTACTTTCAAAGTATGTGCAATTTAGTGCCTCTATTAAATAATATTTGATGAACATTCACTTTGGATGACATGATAATAGTAGATATTTGGTCAAAAATTGCAAAAATCTAAAGACGCAGTATTAAATTACCAAAAAATTATTAAAGATTGAAAGTATAAGCACTTGATATATCATTATCTTATTATTAAAATAAATATTTGTCAATTATTATTTAATAAAGACAATAAATTGCACATACTTTGAAAGTACAAGTCATGATTTACTAAAATTTAAAGATGAGATACTAAATTGCTAAAAATTGAAAGTATAGGCACTCGACATGCCATTGTCTCGTTGCTTAAGTCTCCTATTAGACATAATCAACTCTATTTTCAATTTACAAATTTCGTATTAGAGATAAAAAAAATTCACACATCAAGTTATACATATCCATGTTAGTTTCTCCTTCATAGGAATTATAATTAGTTTATAAATTAACATTCTAATTCATCCATAATAGGCCATGCACCAATTACTTTAGTAAAACATCTCACATTCGCAAATTCCAACTCAATTAGCTAGAATTTCCGTTTTTAAATGCTTAATTGCACATTTGTTAACTCTTCCAATTAATATTCTTACAATTCATCACTTAACCATTCTAAATTCGATATTAAATCACAATTTTCTAGATTTATTAGAGAATTTTCACTTTGTATAACTTCACACCATATACGCAGCCATATTACACAACAGTTTTACAAATTGAACAACATTCATTCTAAATCCCAGACCCATATCATCATATCCTTCAAAATTCATTCACACATCAACCCCCGGACGTCATATTTGTTATCCACACAAAATTATTTTAAAACCAGGTCTACACACACAATAGATTGTAGACTCACTTCTTCTTCTTCTTCTTCTTTTTTTGCTAGTGTAGACCCACTTCAATAAATACAAAATCTCCACATTATGAGCTAGTTTAGTGTCTTACCTTACTTAAAAGTGCAACACCTTGCTTGTTTCAACTTCCATAAGGAATATAGACCTCAAAATCACATAAACACTCATACTTTAGCTACCCAAAACATAGACCTATACACCTATGTTAATTTCTATGTTTCAATTGCTACATAACTCATAAAATGTCACTTTAAATGCTATCCTTTCCTAATTATGAATTTTAGAGATATTGGATAGCTTTTACCTCTTCGAATATCTCTACATTCTCTTTCATTACCTAGTTAAAAACATGGTTTGTCATTGTCACGGCCCAAAGGGTACCTGTAAACCTCTAAAATTTTTTTGGAATCGGTTTAGCCTAAAACCTTAATTTGGAAGTCAACCAGAACTCTAAGTCAACAAAACACTAGTTAGACGTAATAGCTTAAGTCCGGCAATCCCGAATAAGCAACTCGGTGAAAGTAAGTAGGAGTTTAGAAAGTAGAATAGTGTGTAATTACCTAAGGAAGCTTAAAAGATCAGATTAGTAAAACCGCAAATCGCCTTGAACCCGATCGGACACAGCTCTTGAAAACATGTCCCGGGCTCGGAATAGTAAAAATATTAGGAATATACCATTAGACTCGTAAAAATATAATGATTTCAAAAATATCAGTTTTATAATTTTTCGGCAAGTAAAAATAACAGATATCGCAATTATACGCGTATTTTCTTACTATCGATACTTAAATTATCATGTCTATTATATAATACACTATTCATTACTATTCTACATTATTCTTTTATCTCTACTTTTTCTTACACTACTCTTACACACACCATAACCTATAATCTTTACTTTTTACCTTTCCCATAACTTTATTTCACATCTACCTTACTTATTACTTCATTTAATCAACAAAAATACAAAAAATAAACACTCCCCCTCTCCTCTACTCTATGGTCGGCGCCCCTCCTCTTCCTTCTCTCTCAATTTTGTTTTAATTTTCTTTTATTTTAATCACTCAAAAATCACTCCACATTTTCCTGTAAATACCCTTCTCCTCTTTCACTTCTTTCACACAATTACTACTCACAAGTTTTCTACAAAAACTCTCTCAAATTCTCCTCTCAAACTCTCTCCAAATATTCTCTCAAAACTCTTTCAAAATAATTCCAAAACCACTTTCTACCTACAACAAAACCCATAACCACAAAATACTGCCAAAACCTTCTTTAGGTAAACTTTCTTATTATTTTTCTTCTTCTCATGTCATATAACATTACATGACCATGGTGTGAGTTTTCAAAGACTAAGTGTTATGGAAGCTACACTATGTTCATGTATTGTTCTTGTTCATGAAAATCCATTTATGTTTATATTGTTCATGTTATTGTTATTATATCTAAGTATTATTATGTATCTATCTTATATACATATTCTTTAGAGCATATAAGCTCACTTGCAATTTATTTATTTTCATGCAACGTAATTTATTTAATTATTCCATTGCAATTTATTTAATTCTTTCTATTTTAAGACTAGCCTCTAGTCTTAGACTTGTCCTCATCAAGTCAAAACAAATTTTTGTTTCTTTTATTTTATTTTTTTTAGGACTAGTATACTTCTTAGTCCCGGGAGCCTTGAAGAAGCTAAGACTCCCAATACTTGACTTTATTTCTTATTTATGTTATTTTTCTTGCTATTATCTCTCATAAACCATGTTCATGAAGATTGTTATCCAAATTTTTCAAGCTCTAAAAAATTGATAAAAAGGAGATTTTATCACTTAGGAATAAGTTATATGAAATATGAAATATGAAATCTATGGTTTAACAAAAGTAAAAGTTATTCCTTTCTAAGTTTTAAAAAGAACTCACTACAATTTTTTAAACCATTTTTGTTTTAAAAAGCCTTTATATGACACTTTGTTACTCAAAGAGAAAAATGATTTTTAATATAGAAATGACTTTTGTAAGAACCTAACATAACAAAAACCTTAGGAGCAAGAAGTAAGAATTTTCGAATTTAGATCTTTTCAAATAAATAGTCAAAGAAAGATTTTATAGAACATAAATGGGAAAAGTAGCACTTAGAAGAAGAAGAAAATTTCTTTTCGAAAAGTCATAACAAGTCAATTATAAAGCAATTCTTTGAAAACAAAAAGAATCAAAATATTCATTTCAAAGTAATTTCCAAAATGAATTTCTTGTAAACTATAGTTTTCTAAACTCCTAATTTGACATTGTTTTACTTAAGAAACATAAATGGACAACAAACACTTGAGCATGGATAAATATGAGCTAAGTAGCTATAAAAAGAGAAATTGTTTTTTTCAACTATATATATAACTAAGTATTTATCAAACAAATTTTGAATGATTTAATATTTGAACCAAAATTACTTTTGAGTTGGAAAATTCGTGGTGAATTTTGTCGCCACTGTTTCGGAGCTTATATGATCTTGTTTGTTAAAATAGTTTAGAAATGGGTAGATCTTTTCGAGTAGGTAGAAATCGATATATTATATGCGCAATTCCGAGTTAAAATGACCAAGTTATGGCCGTTTTAAATTGGAATTTTCCTTTATATGAACTTTAACGTTCTCATGACATTGTTTTGTCAAAATTCAAGAAAATCATCAAGAAATACTCATCTTGGGTATTTTCTTTGGCTAGGTGATTTCGAGGAAGAATACCTATATCTCGAAGACTATTTCGATTAAGTGGAGTGTGTGAGCGACTCATCTGCTAGAGAAATCGTCGTCATGGTATCGTGAGTTTATTTCCTTAAAATGCTTTACTTGTTGGTGCTTGTAATTTAGTTGTATTAGAATTAAGCAAAGACAAATGGATACGTTTGTAAAGATAATTCTTTGAAAGAATCCTAAGAGTATTGAGGCCGGAATTGATTTAATGTTTGTTTTAATATAATACTTGATTTGTATGAAATTCTTTGATCACCTTAAACCTGATAATAATAATGTTATGATATCATAAATAAATGGGTTCATGCATTTCATGAAGTGAGTCACATTGCATTGGGTTATTATCCTTGGGTGAGAAGGATTGTAGCTCGGGTCGAAAGCAACACTTGGCGGAGTGACCGAAAGCAATTGCTTGGCGACATTAAGGAAAAGCTTGGCGGAAGATCCAAAAGCAAGGCTCAATTCAAGTAGACTTCATATGCTTGGCGATATTGGTTGAAAGCATAAATCTTTTTAACAAAAACTACTTGTTTTGAGGTTACGTATCACTAAACCCCGAATGGAGGGCGCAAATCCATTCAACATATAGTTCTCGGAAAACTATATGCTTTGTTTGCCCACGTGTATGTTGCATTCCATTTGTTTGATTAAACAACTTGTTTGAAATTCTGTTACAAGAAGTTATTTATGGAAATAGTTCTCACTAAGCCTATTAGCTTATATTCTTATAGATATCTTTTGCAGTTTCCCTATTTGTAGTTGAGGCCACAAGGAACTTGCAGCCAAATACTTTCCTTTTGGGTTAAGGAATTTCCTAAGATAAAGTTTAGTAGAGAGGATGTAGAAATACTCCTGTAATAGATTTGTGAATAAGTGAAATGTCCCCAAGATTTTTAAGATCATTGTTATGAATAAATGAATATTATGAATCTCTTTTCTTAATATGTTATTATATCTTCTTAAGCTTCATAATTCCATGTATGGTCCTCTAAAATTGTGAAAGCACGCCTTACACTTAATATCAAAGCTTTTGGGAATGGCTAAGGTTGTCATACTTAAACTTTAATATTGAGTGTGGCGGACTGTTACGGTTAGGGTATCCCTTGGAGCGTGACAGTACCCTAAATGTGGTAGTCCGCCACATACGGTATTAAAACTTAAGAATGGCTTTCCAAAGTCATGCGAAAGTTTTCAACACCATATGTAAGGTGTTTATCACAATAATAGGAGACACCGGCGGGATGTATAGTTTGAGATAGTAAATACAACATATAAGAATCTAAATAATCATCCAATTTATCATTAAAAGAATATAATCCTTACATCATCTCAGGGTTTTTCCCTTATAATTCTCCAACAATCATAATATCAACTTAATCTTTCTTACAACAAAATAATACTAATACCAAAAGACATTAAAAGATATTTAACCTACGATCTTCAAAAGATTCCTAGAAGCTTTTCTAAAACATCATCCCACTCGAGTATATGAAGTCTTCGGGCATAAAAGATATAGTCTTGTTACAACAAAGGTCTATCGAAGTATAAGTATAACTAGCTTAGTGAGAATATTCCTGAATTAATGTACTTGTATAAATGATTTCAAACAAGTTATTAAACAAGTATATGAATGCATCAAGCAAGTGATCAAGCAATACATATGATCTACCGGAAATCATATGTTTGAATGGATTTACCCCTCCATTCAGGGTTAGGTGTTCCAGGCTCTTTAAAACCCATCTTATAATCCAACTCATGTAGTTTATTTCAGGCTCCTACTCGCCCATCTTAATATAGTTCTTTCAGGCTCGTAATCGCCCATCTTGCAGATTTCTGGCTACTGCACACCCAGTTACTATACTCTTGTCCCATCGAGTATAGCTGTAAACCCCCGAAATTTTTGGATCCGAATTATAGTTTAAACGCTAATCGGAAGTCAACCGGATTTCCCAGAGTCAACCAAACCCTAGTTTACCGTAACCGCTTAAGTCCGGCATTGCCGTTTTCTCAAGCCCTAGAAAACGAAGTTGGGAAAATTAGTTGTAATAGTTCGTAATAGCTATAGGTTTTATAAAAATATCAGTTTTTCAAAATTCGAGTGTCCTTTGATCCCGATCGAACCCGACTCTTGAAAAATGTGTCCGAAAGCCCGGAATAGGAAAAATATTCCGAATTACCGTTAGACTCGTAAAAATATGAGATTTCCAAAAATATCAATTTCGTAATTTTTCGGTAGCTAGAAATATTAGATATCGCTTTTATACGCGTATTTTCTTACTACCGGTATTTAATTGTCATGTCTACTTTTACATTACACTATTTTCTACTATTCTACACTATTCACCTATCTCTTACTTTTTCTTACAACTATTCTTACAACTCATACACCTATTTCTTACAATTTTCATTTCCAATACAACTTCACATCTTTCATTTCTTACTTTTAATTAACAAATAACAAAAAAATTAATTTTCCCTCCTCCCATGCATGAATTGGCGCCGGCCCCTCCTCTATCCTCTAAATTGTTTTATTTTCCAAATATTTAATTAACACAATATATCTCCCACATTTTCCTATAATACCCCCTCATACCTTCACTTCTTTCACACCACTTCTTCTCTAAAGTTACTCTACAAAAATTTCTCTCCAATTCTCTCAAGAGTTCTTTCAAGAAGTCCTCTTGTTTAGCTTTTTTAGGTAAGATTTTCTCAAGAATTCTTCATGTTCATCTACTTAGTATGACGTTAGTGTATGTTTTCTAAAAACCATGAAGGTTAAGAAAGCAACATTAGGTTCATACTTTGTTTTGTTCATACTATCAATCTCTTTTTGGTCCTTTATGTTCTTTATATTTCCTTTTGTTATTACTATCTAATATATCTATATAGCTATATATACTATTTAGAGCATATAAGCTCATTATCTTACAATTTATTTATCTTTCATGCAATTTATTTATTTTATCGCAATTTATTTCAAGTTGATTTTAAGACTGTCATTCTAGTCTTAGACTTGTCCTCATCAAGTCAAAACAATTCTTTTTCTTTTCTTTTTCGGGACTAGTCTTTTCTTAGTCCCGGGGTACCTTGATAAAGCTAAGGTCCCAATACTTGATTTACTTTATTATTTCTTAAGCTTTCAAGTTATTATTTTACTTTATATTTCTATAGCTTATGATTCATATTCATGCATGAACATAATGTTTTGTTCTCAAATAAATGAGAAAGTGTTTTCTTGAATTAAAGATTCTTTCTAAAGAAATAAATATGGAAAATGGATTTCTTAAAAAACATGAACATGCATGGGGATGATTTTTCTTACATAAACAAAAGGTTTTATGAAAACTTATCTTTCATCAAGAAATAGAAATTCTTTTGGAATCATTACAAAAAAAATGTCATTTTACTACTTTTGAATCCAAGTTTAGAAAATAAAACCACACTTTAGGAAATTAAAGAAATTACGAGAGATTAAATTTAGAAAAAGAATATTCATCTCAATAACTCAAGATCTTTCAAAAGTAAAATAAATATTCAATAGAATCTCAAGTTCAAAGTCTTTTAAAACCTTACTTTTTATAAGTTGAGACAACTTCATTTACTTCATACATTTGTTATGAGTCATTACAAATATATATATATACCTTTCAAAAGTTTACAAAATAATTGAAATATTTATCTTTTCAAATGAGCTTTGTTTACAAGAAGGAAAACAAGTGTTTGCAAATTCGTGGCAAATCTGGTCGCTGTCTTTTCGGAACCCAAACGGCCTAGTTTTATGAAAATAAGTTTAGAAATGCATAGATCTTTCCGAGTAGGTAGAAAACGGTATATTATACGCGAAATTCCGAGTTAAAATGAGCAAGTTATGGCCATTTTAAGTTGGAATTTCCCCTTATACGATTTTACCGCGATTTTAAGAAAAGATTAGAATCTTCAAGAAAGAAGTTCATGAAATACTCATCTTAAGTATTTTTCTTTCTTTTAGATAATCTCGAGGAGGATTGTTCATATCCCGAGATTATTACGATTAGTGGAAATCGAACGACTCATCCATTCAAGAAAGGTGTCATCATGGCTGAGTGAGTTTATTCCCCGTTATTTTTCATACTCTTGATTGTGCTTGTAAAATTAGTTGCACTAGAATTTAAGAAAAATCAAAAGGAAGTGATAATATGTTGAAAGAATACTAAGAATATCGAAACTCGATTTGTTTGTAATAAAGTTGTATGCGAATTAATATCTTGAAATATTTGAAATTGATTGATCACTTGAAAGAAGTTAAATGTAACTACTAGACTTTAATTAAAGAAATTATTCATGCACTTCATATGTTGAGTCACATTGCATTCACTACTATACAATTGGTGGGACAAGTGTATAATAGTGGTGGTAGACATAACCGGTATATCATGTCAGTGGCGAGTAGGAGCCAGTAAGAACTACTTAAATTGGTGGCTAGTAGGAGCCTGTAATAACTACAAGTTTTTGATGGCGTATAGGAGCCGTAAGATCTATAAAAGTGTTTTTAAAAGTTGTGGCTGTAATTGGCCTGAATACCCAACCCCGAATGAAGGGCGTAATTCATTCAACATATGATTCCGGAAAGTCATATGTCTTGTATGCTCACGTGGTTGTTGCATTTCATATGTTTGAATAATAAACTTGATTGATAATTTTCTTCAAGTATGAATTTTGGGATTTACTCACTAAGCCCATAAGCTTACACCCCTATAGATATTTGTATTCTCAGGAACACCTATTTTTGTGCCCGAGGTCTCCCGTATCCGTGTAAGTTTTATTATTGAAGCTTTTGGAGGAAATCTACTCTAAGACTTAGATTAAAATTCCTTTGAAATCTTTAATGTAGTATTTTGGATGTTGTAAAGATTATCCGATCCTTAGGATTAGCGGGGGCATGCCCCTAAGAAATTATGTAATAGACATTTGATTATTAATGATATGATGTATTTTATTTCTGGACTCTTGTATGTTCATCATTACTTGCTTAAACTATGCTTCCCAAAAGCGTCTCCTATTACCGTGCTTGACGCCTTACATATAATACTAAGGCTTTCGCATGACTAAGGTAGCTATCCTTAAGCTTTGATATTATATGTGGCGGGCTGCCACGATTAGGGTACCCTTCGGGGCGTGACAATAGCAGCTCATGCAATGAAACTAACTATGTGATATGCATGAATCAATTAATATAACTCATAGTATATATTTAGAGTAATTTAAAAGTGACCATATAATTTGCACACACTCCAACAGAATAATAGTAAAACATAAGTTAATTAACAATGATTCATTTCTCGGTATACTTAGCATTCTTCAACCAATATTATCATGCATAATTCATTTTCATCTTTTCTTACTTCTAGTACCTCTAACTACAAGCACAACCAAGTACGTAAAAAGTAGGAAATAAACTCACTTAACCATGAGGATCTATCTTTCTTATGGATGAGTCAATCGGTAAATCCACTAATCAAAATAATCCTCCTGGTATGAATACTCCTCCTCGGGATCACCTAATCAAGAAGAATACCCATAATGAGTATTTCTTATTGATTCTATGGTACTTATCAAAAACTATGTCATAAGATCTTTAAAATTCGTATAGAAGGTAATTACAACTTAAAATGGCCATAACTTGGTCATTTTAACTCAGAATTGTGCAAATAATATACCGTTTTCTACCAACTCGAAAAGATCTATCCATTTCTAAGGTTATTTTTGTCACAAAAAGCCATTTGGGTTGGAAAATACTACGGTACAAAATAGTTACGAACTTTACAGTTTACAAAATATGATTTTTCCAAACTTTACTTTACTCAAAAATCCTTAAGAAAATATATGGATATATATATAATTGAAAAATCCTTTGAACATATATTTATACTCACATTGTATGCATGATCTTTGTAGTGTTGTCTCAATACTGATATTTCATAAATAATTTGTCTTTGATGGTTTTAAAAGATAAAACTTTTGAGAATTTCTCCTTTTTGATTTGTTTAGAAAAGTATATTTGAGTGGTTATGAGTAAATGTTTTCCTATTATAATTTTTTTCCTCACTTTTCAAAAGTAAATTCATTTTCAAAAATTTGGTTCTTTAAGTTATCTACTAACTTTATTTCTAGTGATTGAAAAATAAGTTTTTAAAAATATCCTTTAAGTTTTTGATGTGGTCAAATATTTGAAGTTGTGTTAAATATATGTTTTCCTTTTATTTTTATATCATTTCTTCTTTAGAAAATAGATATACCTTTAAAACTTTACTTTCTTGGCAATTTTATTTTTTCTAAGTTGGTTTTCAAAATAGTGAGTTGACTTTATCTTGGTTTGAAAAACTTGTTTTATTCTTAATATTTGTTAAATGGTAGAATAATTCTCTTAGGCAAGTTTATAAGAAAAGCTTTCTTAATAAAGAATTGTTAACATTAGAACTTAGTAAATTTCATTTTAATTTTGAAAAGAATATAAAATTTAAGTTTTGAAGATACTTTCATATTATATGATTTTCAAAGTCTATAGTAAACTTATTTAAGTTTTATAAAAGGTATGGTTGAGTTAAAATCCTTTAATGCCAAAAATTCTTCCTTTATGGAGTATTTAGTTTGGTTTATAAAAGAAAAGAATTCTTTTTATTATTTTGAAGAAATCTACATTACTAATTCTTCTAGAATTTAAGATTAGCTTATCCTTTGGAAAAAGTTTATTAAAGACAAAACTTAGATCTTTTGTTAAAAATTCCTTTTGTTAAGAAATCTAGTTTACTTTTCTTTATTCAAGAAAGAACCAATTTTTATTTTTATTTAAGATAACAACATTTTAATCATGCGTGAATTGATTATGTAGCAATATAAAAGTAAAGATAATACATAATAAGATAGCAAGAAACACTTTTAAGTAAATAGACATAATAAAATAGTCAAGCATTCGGAACCTTAGCTTCATCAAGGTATCCCGATCATGTATTGGGAGCCTTAGCTTCATCAAGATATTCCGATCATGTATTGGGAGCCTTAGCTTCATTAAGATATTCCGATTATGTATTGGGAGCCTTAGCTTCATCAAGGCAACCCAGGACTAAGAATAGACTAGTCTCAAAAGAAAAGAAAGAAAAGAAAAAAAAATTGTTTTGACTTAATATGGACAAGTCTAAGACTAGAAAGACTAGTCTTAATAAATTGCATAAAACAAGTAAATAAATAAATTGCAAGACATGAAAGTAAATAAATAACAATGAGCTTATATGCTCTAAATAAATATATATACATAGTATACATAATATTATATAAGTTAGATTAGAGCAAAAATAACAACAACATAATAATATAATATAGAATAGGAATATGAACAAAAACAAAATATGAACATATTATTGTTTTTTTAACTATATAAGTCTAGAAATATACACTAAGCTCATGCTAAGTTATGAACATAATAAATAATATAGGTGGAATTTTTACCTAAGGGTTAATGGAAGGTTTGAAAGGAGGTGAATGGGTTTTGTGTTTGAAATTTTCTTCTTGAAGTGTGATAAATGGTAGAGAGTGTTTGGAGAAGAAATTCTTAGAGAGAGATTTTGAGAGAGTATTTGATAGAGTTTTGTTATGTAAAATGAATGTGTTGTAAAGAATGGAGGAGGAAGGGTATTTATAGAATTTTTAAGCGAAATTTTGATGTATAAAATAAATTGAAAAGAAAATAATAAAGTAAAGAGAGAGAGATGGCCGACGGTTTGTGGAGAGGGAAGAGAGAGAAAAATTTATTTGTTTTGTAATTTTTGTAAAGAAAAGAAATAAAGTGTAAGGTTTGATGTGAATAAAGTTGTATTGGAAAAGTAAAAAGTAAGAAAATAGGTATGTAGGTAGTAAGAAATAGGTGTAAGAAAAAGTAGAGATTAGTAAAATAAATGAATAGAAGGATATAGTATTATGAATAGTATACTAGACATATAAATAAGGTAGTAATAAAAATATGCGTAAACATTGCTATTCTTTATTATTTTTAGTTTACCGAAAAATTTTAAAACTGATATTTTTGAAATCCTTGTTTAATTACGAGTCTTTTGATGTTATTGAAATATTTTTTATTTTCCAAGCTCCGGGACATGCCTTTCGAGAATTGATCCACGTTTGAGTCGAGGGACACTCGAAATTCGCGAATCTGATATTTTTATGTTACCTATATTATTACGAACTATATAAGTCATAACTTAATTTTGTTTTTCTAGGGTTTGAGAATGCGGGATTGCCAGAGTTGAAATTGCTTTGATTGTCTTGGTCTTTGTTGACTTTTGAAACTCCGGTTTGACTAGGGTTAAGGTAATCCAACTTACCTTAGAAATTGAGGGGTTTAAACTCAGGGATCGGATAAGTGGATCTTTTCATGTTCGGACTTTCGAATTGAAGATTATTGAACTTTCTATTTTTGTTTTTGAAAATTCTCTTATGAAATCCCATGATCAAAATTGATTAAGGTTCGGTTTCAACTTGAGTCAAATTTTAGGGTTTCGATTCGGTATTCCAAAACCATTCTCGAAAAATTCAGGGAGCTTATAGTCATTTTATTATTGCTAAGTTTAAGTTATTCTCACTTATTTAGCATTAAAATGGTTATTAGAGTTTCGGGTTTTTAGCATTCTTACCTTAAGCATTTAAGAGATTTCTAAAAGGAAGTAATGAAGGAGGAAAGAAAATATAACATAGAGAAAAGGGCAATGGCTACTAGGGTTTTTGAGGGTAGGGTTATTGTAATCCCCTTAATTTTACATAACCTGATTATAATAAATATTATAAATAAAATGTAGAATCATAAAAGAGTTATGATAAAAATATCAGAAATCACTCCAAATTTTTGCAATCTAAATTTTAAGTATAAACAAATTATAATAAAGAATCCTTATCAATAAGACTTTAAAAATACATAATGTTCGACATAAAGTACATGAAAAAGTAAAGAAACTATTTAATATTTAAGAACCAAGTTTTAATATTCAAAACATATCAACACCTTTAAGTTAAATAATTCTGAGTCTATAGAAACTAAAATTCTGATCTAACCTAGTAACTTATAATTAGTAAAAAAGAAAAGTAACAAATATAGAATAAATATTAAATTTTTAATTTTTAATCTAATAAAAACTCTAGAATAAATCTATAAATAGTAATAAATTCATATGTAATTTCAAACCCTATAAATTTATAATAAAGTTAAATTAAGGGCAATATAATTATTAATTTATCAAAATACAACCAAATAAAATTTAAACAGATAAAATATAATTTACGATAGTAGGTATAAAAATTGAAAAGTAAAAGCCTTAAACTAAAGATTTTAAGTATATCATAGTGTTCAAAATATTTAATATCGATAATGTCACGTCCCAAAGGGTACCCTAAACGTAACAGTCTGCCACACTTAATATTAAAGCTTAAGTATGACAACTTTAGTCATTCCCAAAAGCTTCGATATTAAGTTTAAGGCGTGCTCTCACAAATTTAGAGGACCATATATGGAATTGTAAAGCTTAAGAAGATATAATAACAAATTAAGAAAAGAGGATTCATAATATTCATTTGTTCAAAACAACAGTCTTACAAATCTTAGGGGTATTCCCCAGTCATAAATAACTATAATCTAATACAAGAATGTTTCTATGAAGTCTATATTTTATCCAATACTAAACTTTATTTAGAAATTCCATAACCAAAAGGAAAATACCTGGCTACAGGGTCCACGTGTCCTCAACCACAAATTGGTAAACTGCAAAAGATCTATAGGGATATAAGCTAATAGGATTAGTGAGAACTATTTCCATAAATAACTTCTTGTGTAATGAAATTCAAACAAGTTATTTAAGCAGACAAATGAAATGCAACATACGCATGAGCAAACAAGGCATATAGTTTCCGGAACTATGTTGAATGGATTTACGCCTTCTATTCGGGGTTTGGTGATACATAACCTCAAAACAAGTAGTTTTAGTTAAAAAATTATGCTTTCGATCAATACCGCCAAGCATATTAAGTCTACTTGAATTAAGCCATGCTTTCAGACTTCCGCCAAGCATTTAATTCCATGTCGCCAAGTAATCGCTTTCGATCATAACACCAAGTGTTGCTTTTGACCTGAGTTACATCCTTTCTCGCCAAGGATAATAACCAATGCAATGTGATTCACTTCGTGGTATGCATGAATCAATTTATTTTGATATCATATCTCATTATTATCGAATTTAGGTGATCATAGAATTTCATACAAATCAAGTGATTAAACTAAAAACAAACATTTAATCAATTTCGGCCTCTATTTTAGGATCCTTTCAACAAATTTTTTGCATACATATCAATTTGGCTTTTCCTAATTCTAATGCGACTAAACTACAAGCACAATCAAGTAAAGCAATTTAAGGAAATAAACTCACGATGCCATGTCGCACTCCTCTAAACGGATGTGTCATTCACACAATCCACTTAGTCGAAATAGTCCTCGGGGTATGGGTTTCCTTCTCGGAATCACCTAGTTAAGGAAAATACAAAAAATGAGTATTTCTTGATGACTTTTCTTGAATTTTGACAAAATAATGTCATAAGAATGTCAAAGTTCATATAAGAGAGAATTCCAATTTAAAATGGCCATAACTTGGTCATTTTAACTCGGAATTGCAAATATAATATATCGATTCTACCTACTCAAAAAGATCTATCCATTTCTAAAACTATTTTTCTCAAACTCAGTCATTTAAGCTCCGAAATAGTAGTGATCAGATTCACCACGAATTTTCCATAACCCAAAAGCAAATTGTTTCAAACATTAAATTATTCAAAAATTGCTTTGATAAATACTTAGTTATCTATATAGTTGAAAAATTCCTTTTTCATAGATACTTAGCTCATATTTTATCCATGCTCAAGTATTTGTTGTCCGACTATGCTTCTTGGGTAAAAATGTTAATTAAAAGTTTAGAAAACTATAGTTTATAAGAAATTCATTTTGTAAATCCTTTAAAATGAATATTTTGATTACTTTGTTTTTAAAGAATCACTTTATGTTTATCTTACTATTTTTCTAAATGTCTTTTTGATAAAATAAATTTCTTCTTTTCTAAATTCTCAATATTATGCTACTTTTCCTATTTGTTTTGTTTGACTATTTATTTGAAAATCTTGGTTTTGGAAACTCTTTATTTCGTTTTAAGGGATCTCTTTATATTATGAAAATTATTCTAGTATCAAAGTCATCTTCTTTTTTAAGAAACAAGAAATATATAAAGGATTTAAAAAGCTTTTCTAAAACAAAAGTAGCTTTTAAAATTGTAGTGAGTTCTTCCTAAAGCTTGGAAAAAAAATTTTTACTTTGGTTTAACCATATATTTTATATTTCATGTAAAACTATCCTTTAGGTGATAAAATCTCATTTATATCAAATATAATTGGAGCTTTGAAAATTTGGACAACAATCTTAATGGGCATGATTTATGAGAAATAATAACAAGGAAAAAATAACATAAACAATAAATAAAGTCAAGTATTGGGAGTTTTAGCTTCTTTAGGGCTCTCGAGACTAAGAAGTAGACTAGTCCCAACAGAAAAATAAAATGAAAGAAAGAAAATTTTGTTTTGACTTGATGAGAACAAGTCTAAGACTAGAAACTAGTCTTAAAACAACAAGAAATAAATAAATTGCAAAGGAAGAAATAAAATAAATTACTTTGCATGAAAATAAATAAATTACAAGTGAGCTTACATGCTCTAAAGAATATATATATATATATATAGATACTTAGATATAATAACAATAATAATATGAACAAAGTAAAATAACAGCATAAATTTATATTCATGAACAAGAACAAGTCATGAACATAGTGTAGCTTCCATGACATTTAATTTTTGAAAACTCACACCATGGTCATGTAAAGTTATATGACATGAGAAAAGAATATGTAAGGAAAAGTTTACCTAAAGAGAGTTTTTGGAGTATTATGTGGTTATGGGTTTTGTGTATGTAGAAGATGGTTTGAGATTATTTTGAGAGAGTTTTGAGAGAGTATTTGGAGAAAGTGTTCAGAGGAAATTTTTGGAGAGTTTTGATAGTAAATTTGTGGGTAATAATTGTATGAAAGAAGTGAAAGAGGAGGGGACTATTTATAGGAAATGAGGAGTAAATTTTTGTGTTATTTAAATAAAAGAAAAATAAAACAAAAATGAGAGAGATGCGAGGAGGGGGGGCACATAATGGAGGGAGGAGAGAGGAGATTTGTTTTGTATTTTTGTTAAATAAAATGTAATATTAAGTAAGGTACGTGTGAAATAAAGTTATGGAAAGGTAAAAAGTAAAGGTAATAGGTTATGGTGTTGTAAGAGTAGGTGTTAGAAAAAGTAGAGATAAAATAATAGTATAGAATAGTAGTGAATAGTATAAGGTAAAATAGATATGACTAATAAAGTACCGGTAGTAAGAAAATATGCATATAATTGCGATATCTGATATTTTTACTTACCAAAAAATTATAAAACTGATATTTTTGAAAATCTTATATTTTTACGAGTCTAATGGTATATCCATAATATTTTTACTATTCCAAGCCCCAGGACACGCTTTTCAATAACTGTGTCTATTCGGGTTCAAAACGATTCGCGATTTTACTAATATGATCTATTTAAGCTTCCTTATGTAATTATGAACTATTCAACATACTAATCTCTTACTTACTTTCTTAGGGTTGCTTATTCAGGATTACCGAACTTAAATCATTACGTCTAACTAGGGATTTGTTGACTTTAGGGTTTTCGGTTGACTTTTGGATTAGGGTTTAAGCTAGACCGATTCCAAAACTTTTGGGGTTTACAGATAATATGTAAATTTTCATCTAAAAATATTATCGAATAAATATTTATCATACGTGTCACTTGAACTCACAAAATTGACTTTTTGCACAAGTTCATATTTTTACCCGCTTCTTACATAATTGTTGGTTATAAATTCATCATCTTCTCTTTGTTTTTGCATTTCCATTAATCTTATCTCCCTTACATTTTTCATTGGCACAAAATTTGTACGTATACGGTGTAATTTGCACAAAACTACGACTGAGAATTCTTGGACAAATACAAGCCGACTTCTCCTCCAATGCTCACACACATTCACCTTTGAAAATTCAATAATTCACACTCATAAGCCAATGAAAATAAGCTAAATGGATAAACGAAATAATACAAACAAAAACACATACAAACAACTTACAATTCGGTAGAAGAAGATCTCGTAGTACCGCGCTCCTTTCTTCCTCTTTTCTCTATATATATAGTTCTTTAATAACAAAGAAACAAAGCTTGTAGTTTAGAGCCAACAAACCATGAATCAGTAGCCAAACAACAACAAAAAAAACACACCATTTTCGTTTCAAATAAACATCAAAACAAATGGCAAACTTAAACTTAAACTAAGACTCCATTAAAGCAACCTTAAAAGCTTGGAAAGAAGAAGGTAAGATAAATTTGTTTTAAGTAGTTTAAAATGATTAAACATGGTCTTAAACTATGTTTCTATACATCTAGGATCGAAACAAGCTTTGAGAGGAGGATTGACAACAACAAATTCGACCAAACAAGGTAAAAACGCATAAAACCCTAGTTACAACTTTGCATGGATCAAACGAGGATTAAACTACATATTGATGTGTTATGAGTTGATATATGTGTATATATAACATGTAGAAAACACTTAGGAAGACTTTAGAAATGATTTTAATGTGTAAAATAGGAGAAAATCGGATCAACTCGATGAAGGAGATGAACAATACGTGATTTCCAGAAGAGCACGGGATAAACACGGTTATGTTTCCCAACTATGTTTCTCTTGGCGACATTTCTCCTCTTGATTTCTAGAAGTACACGGGGATACACGGTCGTGTTTCACCGTGTACCTCTCAAAATTTTGTAAAAAAAAATTAATTAATTAAATCAAGTAACAAAAAATCTGATTTAGTTCTAAAATTATCATCATCAGCATCATTATCACCATCATCATCATCATCATCACAATTGATATTATTATTAATATTAGTGATATTATTATTATTGTTATAATTATAAATGTTGTGTTATAATTATTAAACTCATTATTGGTATGATTATTACTAATCTTATTATTTTATTATGATTATTATTATTAAAATCAGTAGGGTTATAATAATTAAAATTATCATATGATTTATATGCTAATTAAGACTATTACTATTATTATAAGTATTATCTATTGTTACAACTATTATGATCATTATTAGTTTAACTAAAAAAAATAAATATTATTAATACTACTAATGTTTTATTGGTGTTATTAAGATTATTGTTAATAATATGAACATTTTAAGATATTATGATAACTACTAAATTATTTACTGATAGAATATTATTATTGTTATTATCAATATTATGACCATTAAAATTACTACTATATGATTGTTATTGATTTGATTCTTTTGATATTATTATCAATATAATTATTATGATTAGTACGAATATTACTATTACTATTATTATTATAATTATGATTATTATTATGATTATACTATTATAATGACCACTCATATATTGTTATTATTTAACATCAATTATTATTATTATAATGATTCTCATTTAACATTATAATCCATATTATTATTATTATTATTGTGATATGTAATATCATTATTGTTGTCATCGAAATTACTATTTCTTTCATAAAGTTATTATAAAAAATAATATTAGTGTTACAAATAAATTACTTTATAATTATCATTAATATTATTACTAACATTATTATCATTATTTTTTTATATTATTGTACTTCATAATTGAAGATAAAGTAGAGTGGTTGTAAAATACATATTTTATACATAAGAATGGAAATTTAAATAAGTTAAATTTTTTAGTAATGTGATATCTATACATAATAAGAAAATATATGAAGTATATGAAAAAAAAACACGACGATACTAAACAATAGTAAATAAATATGAGTACTATAAGGGATCAGATAAGGAATAATATAAAAATACCTGTAAATCCCAAAATTTTTGGAATCGGTTTAGCTTAAAACCCTAAACCAGAAGTCAACCGGACTTCCAAAGTCAACAAACCCTAGTTTACGGTAACCGCTTAAGTCTGGCATTGCCGTTTTCTTTAGCCCTAGAAAACGAAGTTTGAATAATTAGCTAGAATAGTTTGTAATACCTATAGGTTATATAAAAATATCAGTTTTGCGAATTTCGGGTGTCCTTTGAACCGGATCGGACACAATTCTTAAAAAACGTGTCCCATAGCCCGGAATAGTAAAAATATTCCGAATATACCGTTAGACTCGTAAAAATATAAGATTTTCGAAAATATCAATTTCGTAAATTTTCGGTAAATAAAAATAACAGATATCGCATTTATACGCGTATTTTCTTACTACCGGTACTTTATTAGTCATATCTACTTTATATTACACTATTTATTACTATTCTATACTATTTTTTTATCTCTACTTTTTCTTACACCTACTCTTACACACTCCATAACCTATAATTCTTACTTTTTACCTTTCCCATAACTTTATTTCATATCTACCTTACATATTACATTTTTATATATCAAAAAATCAAAAAAATAAAATCACTTCATCTCTCATCACTCAATGGCCAACGCCCCCTCCCCCATATGCCTCTCAATTTTGTCTCAATTTTTATTTATTTTATTCATACAAAAATCCCTCCATATTTTCCTATAAATACCCTCCTCTTCTTTCACTTCTTTCACACATTCACTACCCACAAATTCTTACTAAAACTCTCTCAAATTCTTCTCTCAAAACTCTCTCAAATTACCATCCCAAAACTCTCTCAAAATAACTTCACAACAACTTCTACCTACAACAAAAACCCATTACCACATACTACTACCAAAATCTTCTTTAGGTAACTATCTTATACTATTTTTTTCTTCTTCATGTCACGTAACTTTACATGACCATAGTGTGAGTTTCCAAAGACTAAATGTTATGGAAGCTACATTATGTTCATGTGTTGTTCTTGTTCATGAAAATCTATTTATGTTTATGTTATTTTTTTGTTCATATTATTGTTACTATATAAATATTATCTATATATATAAATACATTATTTAGAGCATATAAGCTCACTTGCATTTTATTTATTTTATGTAAAGCAATTTATTTATTATTCCATTGCAATTTATTTACTTATTCCTTGTTATTTTAAGCCTAGTCTCTAGTCTTAGACTTGTCCCATCAAGTCAAAACAAGTTTCTTTTTTTATTTTGGGACTAGTCTACTTCTTAGTCCCGGGAGCCTTGAAAAAGCTAAGACTCCAATACTTGACTTTATTACTTATGTTATTTTACTTGCTATTATTTTCTCATAATTCATGTTCATTTAAATTGTTGTCCAAAGTTTCAAGTTCTAAAACTAAAATTGACAAAAAGGAGATTTTGACACTTAGAAATAAGTTTATGTAAAGAAGAAAATCTATGGTTTGAAAACAAAAACAAAGTTATCTCTTTTCAAGTTACAAGAAGAAACCACTAAGATTTTAGAAACTGCTTTTATTATAAAAAGTTTTTTAAGGCACATATTGTTTCACTTTGTTTTTATCAAGGAAATAAATTTTTATGCATGGATGATTTCTATAAAAAAACATAAGATTGAGGAAAGGATGAGAAATTTTCAAAAGATTTTTGCAAACAAATAGACAAAGGAATTTGTACAAGAAAAATAAATAGAAGAATAGTGTATTTTCTAAAAACTCCAAAATAGAATTAGTATAGAAAACTTAGAAGGAAGAAAAATTATTTTCAAAAAGGTTACTTGGAAATATATATATATATATATATATATATGCAAACATAAAACATTTTTGGTAAAATAAAAAGAAACAAAATAAGTCATTTCAAGGAGTTTACAAACATGAAATTTTTGTAAACTATATTTTTCTAAACAACACCAAAACCGACATAATTTTTCTTGAGTAAAATAAATGGACAACAAACACTTGAGCATGAATGAATGTGAGCTAAGTAACCATAAAAAGAGAATTTTTCAACTATATAGATAATTAAATATTTATCAAACAAATTTGATTTCTTGAATCAAAGTTGTTTTTGAATTAAGGAAATTCGTGGTGAATTTCATCACCACTGTTTCGGGGCCTAAATGGTTTAGTTTGACAAAAATAGTTTTAGAAATAGATAGATCTTTTCGAGTAGGTAGAAATCGGTATATTATATGCGCGATTCCAAGTTAAAATGACCAAGTTATGGCTATTTTAAATTGGAACTTTCTTTTATACGAACTTTAACGTTCCTTTGACATTGTTTTGTCAAAATTCAAGAAAATCATCAAGGAATGCTTATTGTGGGTATTTTCTTTGGCTAGGTGACCCTGAGGAAGGATTCCTTTACCCCGAAGATTATTTCGATTAAGTGGAGTGTGTGAACGACTCATCCATATAGAGGAATAGTTGAGATGGCATCGTGAGTTTATTTCCGTTAAATACTATACTTGTTGTGCTTGTAATTTAGTTGCATTAGAATTAGGAAAAGACAAATCGATATATATGTAAAATAATTCTTTGAAAGAATCCTAAGAATATCGGAGCCAGAATTGTTTTAAATGCTTGTTTTAGTATAACCTTGATTGGTATGAAATTCTTTGATCGCCTTATATTCAAAAATAATTATGCTATGATCATAAATAAATGGATTCATGCATACCACGAAGTGAGTCACATTGCATATGGGTTATATCCTTGGGTGAGAAGGATAGTAGGCTTATGTCGAAAGCAATACTTGGCGGAGTATCGAAGCGATTGCTTGGCGGCTTAGGGAAATGCTTGGCGGAAAATCCGAAAGCAAGGTCAATTCAAGTAAACTTGGAATGATTAGCGATGAGTGCTGTGAGCATAAACTTTTTTAACTAAAATATGAATTGAGGTTATGTATCACCAAACTCCGAATGGAGGGCGCAAATCCATTCAACATATAGTTCTGAAAACTATATGCTTGTTTGCCCATGTGTAGTTGCATCACATTTATTATTTAAACAACTTGTTTGAAATCTCGTTACAAGAAGTTATTTAGGAAATAGTTCTCACTAAGCCTGTTAGCTTATACCATAGATATCTTTTGCAGTTTCCCTATTTATGGTTAAGGCACGAGGACCCTCGAGCAGGTAATTTCTTTCTGGAGCAAAGAAATTCTAGATAAAGTTTAGCTTGGATAAGATATGTAACCTTCTTGTAATAGACTAGAGATTAAGGGAAAATATCTTGAGTTTTGTAAGAATATTATTATAAGTAAATAAATATTATGAGTTTCTTTTCTTAACATGTATTTTCTTGTTAAACTTCATAATCCAGGGTATGGTCCTCTAAACTTGTGAGAGAGCGCCTTACACTTGATACCAAAGCTTTTGGGAATGGCTAAGGTTGTCATACTTAAACTTTAATATTGAGTGTGGGACTGTTACGTTTAGGATACCCTTCGGGGCGTGTAATAGCGATAATAATAATTATAAAAATATAAGCCTGCTAAATATGAATTTTTCAAATACCCGATAGATATAATACCTAGCAAGATCAAGACAAGTAAAATAAAAATAAATATATAAATAGAACTAATACATCTTAAATAAATTATTCTAAGTAAAATCATATTAGATTGATAAGCTAATTAAGATAGATTAGTAATTGAATTAGATGATTAGTTTCAATAAATCAGCTTAGATTAATATACTAGGTAAAACCATAAAAGAAACGAGTACGTAATTTCTAAAATATGTTTAAATTATAATTAGTAGTATAATTATGCATAAGTAATTGGTGAATATGTTGTTTCAAATATCTTATTTTCCAAACTAATAAAAATATAGATTGGTTAAATATAAAATTGGATAACCATTAAATGGGAAGACTTCTATTATAAATTTCATAACTCCGATCATAAGAAATTAATATATATATATATAAAGATAAAATAACAAGTTAAATAAGTAGGAAATATACCAGAATTGATAACTAGGACCTGAAAGAATACTGTCAATATCGTTATATAAATAACAAAATAATGATAAATATCTGTTATTTCATTTCATAGGAAAAATAGATTAGTTCTTGGATTTTCAGTAGCATATTCTGATAGTTTAGCAAGGACCACAGGTGAGTAACTTTGACCTTATCACATTGGTTGTGCTTGTAGTATAGCTGCAGTAATAAATATATATTTAATTGATATGCATGAGAGATTGGGTATATTGCATGGTGTTTGCTGTATGCTTGATTGCCAAAATTATCCTGTTATAAGAAGTTTATTGTATGATAATTACTGTATGAAGCATGTTGATATTGTCTGTGAATTCCATGATCACCTTAAACTTGGCTAAAAACCACTGGTACCATAAATGAAAATGGACACCAATGCATTATATGCATATTGCATTATAAAAAGGAGGATGACCCTGCTCGTATTAACATTTCGACTCTCTAGTGACGCGCTTGGTTTTTCTAGATGACATTTTCCTAGTTCTTCTAGGAGCACCTTTGTTCTGTTTTGTTCCACGGGAACTAAGTGGTATCGAAGGAACATCGCTTGTGGTATCGACATGAAATGGCTAATAATTAATGGTGTTTCTTTGTTCTAGTGATAAGAATGAAATGTTTTAAAGTAATTTTTGAGAGTTTATGGTACCCATTCTTCCCCTAGTTCTCTGATTCTCATGGGCACGGTACATCGCTCTTCATGGCTTCCTTCCAACCCCGATGGGAGGGCATAAATCTACATCCTGTTTGGATTCCAGATATCCAAACTTGTACTTGCTCACATGGTTGATTGTTGCATTACATATGCTTGTTAATTAAACATGTTTGTTGTTACTTGGTGTGTGGTCTAGTCAAATTATTTCACTGAGCCCGTGGTTTGCTCACCCCCCCAATAGATTTTGTGCAGGATTAATGCTAGCTGGGATTGGACTAAGAATGTGTGAAGAGAGCTTCTCTAACAGACTTTATAGAAGATAGAAATATAGGATATGATAAACTTAGAATGTAAATTAGATAAATTGTATAATAATTGAAAATTGTAATTTGTAAGTTTGAAACCCATTTTCATTATTTGTTAGGGGATACTGATTCTCTGTGATCTTGGTAGAAAGTGGAAAATCAGATTCCATAGTTGAAATCCAGTAAAATAATTTATCATTTATATAATAGATATTGAAAAATAAATAGAGTCTTGTATACTCTGAATCACAAGACGGCTCTCATATTGCGAGTGCACACGTGGTATGTTAGCTTTAAATTAATCATGCTAGGCCCCCTTTAGAGGCGTGACAGTTATGCCTTTTTACCATATTGTTGTAAATCCCTGAAATTTTTGAATTCGAATTATAGTTTAAACCCTAATCGGAGACAACCGGATTTCCCAGAGTCAACCAAACCCTAGTTTACCATAACAGTTTAAAGTCCGGCATTACCGTTTTCTCAAGCCCTAGAAAACGAAGTTGGAAAAATTAGCTATAATAGTTCGTAATAGCTATAAGTTTTATAAAAATATCAGTTTTTCAAAATTCGAGTGTCCTTTGAACCCGATCGGACACGACTCTTGAAAAACAAGTTCGGGAGCTCGGAATAGGAAAAATATTCTGAACATACCGTTAGACTCGTAAAAATATAAGATTTTCAAAATATCAATTTCGTAATTTTTCGGTAGCTAAAAATATCAGATATTGCTGTTATACGCGTATTTTCTTACTACCGGCATTAAATTGTCATGTCTACTTTTACATTACACTATTTTTCTACTATTCTACACTATTAATCTATCTCTACTTTTCTTACAACCTACTCTTACAAACCATACACCTATTTCTTACACATTTTCATTTCCAATACAACTTCACATCTTTCATTTCTTACTTTTAATTAACAAAATAACAAAAAAATAAAATTTTCCCCCTCTTTTATGCTTGAAGTAGCGCCGGCCCCCCCCTATAATGCCTCAATTTGTTTTATTTTTCACTTATTTAATTAACACAAATTATTTCCCACATTTTCCTATAAATACCCCCTCATACCTTTACTTTTTTCATACCACTCTCTTTCTAAAGTTACTATACCAAAATCTCTCTCAAATTCTCTCAAGAATTCTCTCCAAGAAGTCTTCTACAAGGAGCTCCTCCCTTCTTCTTTCTTTAGGTAATATGCCTTCAAGAATCCACATGTTCATTTACTTAGTATGAACTTAGTGTGTGTTTTCTAAAACCATAAAGGTTAAGAAAGCAACAATAGGTTCATACTTTGTTTTTGTTTATAATATCAATTCCTTTATGTTCCTTTATGTTTATTACTATCTAATATATCTATATAGCTATATATACTATTTAGAGCATATAAGCTCATTGTCTTGCAATTTATTTATCTTTCATGCAATTTTTTTACTTTATCGCAATTTATTTTATTTCAAGTTGATTTTAAGACTAGTCATTCTAGTCTATAGATATCCTCATCAAGTCAAAACAATTCTTTTCTTTTTCCTTTTTCGGGACTAGTCTTTTCTTAGTCGGGGTACCTTGATGAAGCTAAGGTCCCAATACTTGATTTACTTTATTATTTACTTAAGCTTTCAAGTTATTATGTTCCTTTATATTTCTATAGTTTATAATTCATATTCATGCATGAACATAATGTTTTTGTCTCAACAAAAAATAAATGAGGAAGTATTTTCTTAAAACTAAAGGTTCTTTCTTAAATCAATATAGAAAATGGATTTCTTAAAAACCATGAACATGCATGGGAATAATTTTTCTTACATAAACAAAGGGTTTTATGAAAACTTATCTTTCATCAAGAAGTAGAAATTCTTTGGAATCATTACAAGAAATAAAAATGTCATCTTACTACTTTTGAATCCAAGTTTAGAAAATAAAACCACACTTTAGGAAATTAAAGTAATTACAAGAGATTAAATTTAGAAAAAGAATATTCGTCTCCAATAACTTAAGATCTTTCAAAAATAAAATGAATATTTCAATAAAATCTCAAGTTCAAAGTCTTTTAAAACCTTACTTTTCATAAGTTGAGACAACTTCATTTACTTCATACATTTGTTATGAGTCATTACATATATGTATATACCTTTCAAAAAGTTTACAAAATACTTGAAATATTTATCTTTTCAAATGAGCTTTGTTTACAAGAAGGAAAACAAGTTTTTGTAAATTCGTGGCAAATCTGCTCGCTGCTTTTTTGGAATCCAAACAACTTAGTTTTATGGAAATAAGCTTAGAAATGCGTAGATCTTTTCAAGTAGGTAAAAAACGGTATATTATACGCGAAATTCCGAGTTAAAATGAGCAAGTTATGGCCATTTTAAGTTGGAATTTCTTATACGATTTTAACGCAATTTTAAAAAGTTAAATCTTCAAGAGAAATTTCATGAAATACTCATTTGGGTATTCTTCTTGATTAGATAATTGAGGAGGATTGCTCGTATCTCGAAGATTACTACGATTAAGTGGAAATCCTGAATGACTCATCCATCTCAAGAAAGGTGTCATCATGGCTGAGTGAGTTTATTCCCCGTTATTTTTCTCATACTCTTGATTGTGCTTGTAAAATTAGTTGCACTAGAATTGAAGCAAAATCAAAAGGAAGTGTATGATAATATGTTGAAAGAATACTAAGTATATCGAAACTCGATTTGTTTGTAATAAAGTTGTATGTGCATTAATATCTTGAAGTGTTTGAAATTGGTTGATCACTTGAAAGAAGTTAAATGTAACTACTAGACTTTAATTAAAAAATTATTCATGCACTTCATATATTGAGTCACATTTCATTCACTACTATACAATTGGTGGGACAAGTGTATAATAGTGGTGGTAAGCAGAACCGGTATATCATGTAAGTGGCGAGTAGGAGCCGGTAAAAACTACAAAATTGGTGGCTAGTAGGAGCCTGTAATAACTACAATTTTTGATGGCGTATAGGAGCCGGTAAGATCTATAAAAGTGTTTTTAAAATTTGTGGCTGTAATTGGCTTGAATACCCAACCCCGAATGAAGGGTGTAATTCATTCTACATATGATTCCTGGAAAGTCATATGTCTTGTATGTTCACGTGGTTGTTGCATTCCATATGTTTGAATAATAAACTTGGTTGATAATTTACTTTGAGTATGAATTTTGGGATTTCATCACTAAGCCCATAAGCTTACACCCCTATAGGTATTTGTATTCTCAGGAACACCTATTTTTGTACCCGAGGTCTCCCGGTATCCGTGTAAGTTTTATATATTGAAGCTTTTGGAGGAAATCTACTCGAAGACTTAGATTAGAATTCCTTTGAAATCTTTAATGTAGTATTTTGGATGTTGTAATGATTATCACGATCCTTGGATTAGCGGGGGTATGCCCCTAAGAAATCATGTAATAGACCTTTGGATATCAATGATATAATATGTTTTATTTATGGATTCTTGTATGTTCATTTTTACTTGCTTAAACTATGCTTTCCAAAAGCGTCTCTATTACCGTGCTAGACGCCTTACATGTAATACTAAGGCTTTCGCATGACTAAGGTAGTCATTCATAAGCTTGATTTATATGTGGGGGTTGCCAGTTTAGGGTATCCTTCGGGGCGTGACAATTGTACCACATGACACCATCTGTGGCGCAATCATTACATGTGTTAAATTTTTATTAGTTTTAATTAGTTTAAGATTTTAATTAATCTTGTGGACTAATTATGATTTAAATAGTTCAACTAATTCTAATTTATTTATTTTAACTAAATTTATATTTTTAGTTATTTAAGTTCTTGGTTAGGGCAAAA
Source organism: Combretum micranthum (assembly GCA_024138025.1). Taxonomy (NCBI): domain Eukaryota; kingdom Viridiplantae; phylum Streptophyta; class Magnoliopsida; order Myrtales; family Combretaceae; genus Combretum; species Combretum micranthum. The sequence continues at coordinate 106,914 of JAMXBD010002452.1, forward strand.
TTTGTTAAAAAGGGCCCTAAAAATGCATTATTTGATTTTCTCTTTATGAATTGATTTGTTATTAATGATTGGTGTTTTGGATCATTTCATGTATAATATCAGTCTCTCTATTCTTGAAGAGAGATAGTGTAAACTCTTTAATGTTACATAACTTGACTTTGATAATTGGCAAAAAATATGATATAAAATCTTGAAAAACTTAGAGAAAGTCACAAAGATCACTCCTAATTTATCGATTTTATAATATTAAAATTGAATAATTTAATTATAGTTTAAGAAATTAGAATCATTATTGACAAAAGTTCCCTTAATCCTTTTTTATCAATGAGCGATAATAAATCAAAGAATTAATGAAGTAATTATTGAGGCTCTAGTAATTTTAAAAAGAAACCATCAACCAATTTTGAAAAATAATTAGCAAAACGATAAATATGCTCTAGAAATTCTCAAATAAGCATAGCACAATTAATCGGCAACCAAACCTTAACTTTAGCAAATAAAGATAAATATATCTCTAGATCATCAAACACATAGAATTAGAATAACATCTAGCAAATAAATTTCCAATATAATCACAAATAAATATTTTATAAACTTATAATTAAAGATGATTGTAACCCCTTGAAGAATCTATTGTAAAAGAAGTAGCCTCTTAAAGAAGTAACTTCTAAAGAAGGAACCTTTGAAGAAACTAACAACATCACCTCCATTAATAAGCAACATCTCTTGGAAGTCACTCAAATCATGGAAATAATTTATTATCTAAGAAAAATATTCAAACATAAAACAAGTAATTATAAAATATAATTTAGAAGCTAAAAAATTAATATCCATAAAATATTCTATGTTATCAATTTAATCTTGTGGTTATTTTGGGCACATGATACATAATGAGTATATGACAAACTATTACTACAACTTACAATAATAGTAGTGGTAATATTAATGGTAATAAAAGTGTATTGTAATTAACAATATACACTATAGTAAAAATAAACAAAGATTGTTTTGTCATATAATAAATAATACCATACTTGATCCAAATATTAAGACAATTTTAATAAGTTGACAATTTTAATATTATATTAGTCATGATAACTTATCAACTGGTAAAATATTATATGATTTATGAACATATTATAACTAAAATCGTAATATTAATGAACTATTGTATTAAGTACAATTATAATTTAACAATTATGGTAATAATATATATGTAATCATCATGTCACTATAATCTATAATACAACAAGACCCTAGGGTTAATAACTTAAGAAAGATTACAATTACTTGCATGAACTATGTATCTAACAAATTATTTGATACAACAAATACTATATTAAGAAAATTATAATAATAAACAAGCAAACACACAAATCAAGAAAATAATAAGATATTAATAAATAATGTAGGCTGAAATCATATCAGAAAATTAATTAGAATTTTAATAAAATAAATAAAACACATTCCGAACCCTAAAAACGAATCCAAACCGAAAATCATATTATATCATACATGTCACGCCCCGAACGGTACTCTAAACGTGGCAGTCCGCCACATATAATATCAAGATTTAAGAATGACTACCTTAGTCACGCGAAAGCCTTAGTATTACATGTAAGGCGTCTAGCACGGTAATAGGAGATGTCACGCCCCGAAGGGTACCTTAAACGTGGCAGTCCGCCACATACAGTATTAAAACTTAAGAATGACTTCTCAAAGTCATGCGAAAGTTTTCAACACCATATGTAAGGCGTCTATCACAACCATAGGAAACACCGGTGAGATGTATAGTTTGAGATAGCAAATAAAGCAATACAAGAAACTATATAAACATCAAATTTATCATTAATAGATATAATCTTTACATCATCTTAGGGATCTTTCCCTTATAATTCTCCAAATAATCATAATAATAACTTAATCTTTCCCACAACCAAATAATACTAACACCAAAAGATATCAAAGGATAATTAACCTATGATCTTCAAAAGATTTCCATAAGCTTTACTAGGACATCATCCCACTTGAGTATATGAAGTCATTGGGCATAAAGATATTATCCTGTTACAACAAAGATCTATCGGAGTATAAGCATTACTAGCTTAGTGAGAATATTCCTGAATCATCGTACTTGTATAAATAATTTCAAACAAGTTATTAACAAGCATATGAATGCATCAAACACGTGATCAAGCAATACATATGATCTACCGGAAATCATATGTTTGAATGGATTTACCCCTCCATTCAGGGTTAGGTGTTCCAGGCTCTTTAAAACCCAACTTAAAATCCAACTCATGTAGTTTATTTCAGGCTCCTACTAGCCATCACAAAATAGTTCTTTCAGGCACCTATCGCCCATCTTAAAATAGTTCTTCCAGGCACCTATCGCCCATCTTGCAGATTTCTGGCTACTGCACACCCGGCTACTAAACTCTTGTCCCATCGAGATTAGCAGCTCATGCAATGAAATTAACTACGTGATATGCATGAATCAATTAATATAATTCATAGTATATGTTTAAAGTAATTTGAAGGTGATCACAGAATTTTACACACACTCCAGCAGAATAATAGCAAAACATAAGTTAATTAACAACGATTCGTGCCTCGGTATGCTTAACATTCTTTCAACCAATATTATCATACATAATTCATTTCATCTTTTCCTACTTCTAGTGCTTCTAGCTACAAGCACAACCAAGTACGAAAAAGGTAGGAAATAAACTCACTTGGCCATGAGGATCTATCTTTCTTACGGATGAGTCGATCGGTAATTCCACTAATCAAAATAATCCTCCGGGTATGAATACTCCTCCTCGGGTTCACCTAATCAAGAAGAATACCCATAATGAGTATTTCTGGTTGATTCTATGGTACTTATCAGAAACTATATCATAAGATCGTAAGAATTCGCATAGAAGGTAATTCCAATTTAAAATGGCCATAACTTGGTCATTTTAACTCGGAATTGCGCAAATAATATATCGTTTTCTACCTACTCGAAAAGTTCTATCCATTTCTAAGGTTATTTTTGTCAAAAAAGCCATTTGGGTTGCAAACTAACACGGTACAGAATAGTTACGAATTTTTAGTTCTCAAAGTATGATTTTTCCAAACTTTTTACTTTACTCAAAAATTCTTAAGAAAAATATATGGATATATATATATATAGTTGAAAAAAATCCTTTGGACATATATTTATACTCATATGTATGCATGATCTTTGTAGTGTTGTCTCAAGATTAGTATTTCATAAATAATTTGTCTTTAAAGATTTAAAAGTCAAGACTTTTGAAAATTTCTCCTTTTTGAATTGTGAAAACAAAATATATTTGAGTTGTTATGAGTAATTGTTTTATTATTATTTCATTTTCTTACTTTTCAAAAGTAAATTTATTTTCAAAAATTTTGGTTCTTTAAGTTATCTACCAACTCTATTTCTAGTGCTTGAAAATAAGCTTTTCAAAATATTCTTTAAGCTTCAAATATTTGAAGTTGCATTAAGTATAGGTTTTCCTTATATTTTTATAAATATACCTTTAAAACTTTATTTTTCTTGACAAATTTTATTTTTCTAGGTTGGTCTTTAAAATAGGGAGTTAATTTTATCTTGGTTTGAAAAACTTGTTTTATTCTTAGTGTTAGTTAAATAGTAAAATAATTTCTTAGACAAGTTTATAAGAAAAGCTTTCTTAATAAAGATTTGTTAACTTTTGAATTTAGTAAAACTTCATTTTAATCTTGAAAGGATAATAACAACTATGAAATTCAAGTTTGAAGATGCTTTCATAGCATGTGATTTTCAAAGTCTAAAATGAACCTATTAAAAGATTTAGTTGAGTTCAAGTCTTTAGTTTAAGACTAAAAATTCTTATCTTGATGGAGTATTTAGCTTTTAAAAGAAATGAGTTCCTTTTATTATTTTGATGAGATCTTCATTACTAATTCTTCTAGAATTTATGATTAGCTTATCCTTTGAAAAGAGTTTATTAAAAAGAAACTTAAATCTTTTGTTGAAAGTTTCTTTTATTAAGAAATCTAGTTTACTTTTCTTTATTTAAGAAAGAACCCATTTTTATTTTTATTTAAGACAACAACATTCTTAATCATGCATGAATATGATTATGTAGCATTTATAAAAGTAAAGATAAACATAGTAAGATAGAAAGAAATACTTGTAAGTAAATAAACATAAATAAATAATCAAGCATTGGAAACCTTAGCTTCATCAAGGTATCCCGATCATGTATTGGGAGCCTTAGCTTCATCAAGGCAACCCGGGACTAAGAATGGACTAGTCCCAAAAGAAAAGAAAATTGTTTTGACTTGATATGGACAAGTCTAAGACTAGAAAGACTAGTCTTAATAAATTACATAAAACAAGTAAATAAATAAATTGCAAGACTTGGAAATAAGTAAATAACAAATGAGCTTATATGCTCTAAATAAATATATATACATAGTATACATAATATTATATAAGTTAGATTAGAACAAAAATAACAAAAATGAAAACAACAACATAATAACATTATGTAAAATAGGAACATGAACAAAAACAAAGCATGAACATATTGTTGCTTCTTTAACTCATATGAGCCTAAGAAACATACACTAAGCTCATGCTAAGTTGTATGAACATGATGAAGAATTTTAAGTAGAATTTTACCTAAGTTTAATGGAAGGTTTTGAAAGAGATGAATGGGTTTTGTGTTTGATATTTTTCTTGAAGAGTAGAAATGGGTAGAGAGTATTTTGTGAGAGATTTGTTGGAGAGAGGTTTTGAGAGAGTATTTTGGTAGAGTTTTGTTATGTGAAATGAGTGTGTGAAAGAATGAAGGAGGAAGGGGGTATTTATAGAATTTTTGGAGTGAAATATTGATGTAATAAAATAAATTGGAAAGAAAATAATATAGAGAAAGGGAGGGGATGGCCGGCGCACATTTGGAGAGAGAGGGGGTATTTTGTTTGTTTTGTAATTTTTTTGTAAAGAAAAGAAATAAAGTGTAAAGTAGATGTGAAATAAAGTTGTATTGGAAAAGTAAAAAGTAAGAAAATAGGTATGTAGGTAGTAAGAAATAGGTGTAAGAAAAAGTAGAGATAGGTGAATAGTAATGAATAGTAGGAATAGTACTATGAATAGTAGACTAGACATATAAAATACCGTAGAAATAAAAATACGCGTAAACGAGCTATATCTGTTTTTAGTTACCGAAAAATTCTAAAACTGATATTTTTGAAATCCTTGTTTAATTACGAGTCTTTTGGTGTCATCGGAATATTTTTAATATTCGGGCTCCGGGACACGCTTTTCGAGAACTGATCTCGTTCGAGTCCGAAGGACACTTGAAATTCGCGAATCTGATATTTTTATGTCACCCTATATTATTACGAACTATTTTAAGCTATTAACTTAATTTCGTTTTCTAGGGTTTGAGAACGCGGGATTGCCGGAGTTGAAATTGTTTGATTGTCTTGACCTTTGTTGACTTTTAAAGTTCCGGTTTGACTAGGGTTAGGGTTTAATCCATCTTTACCCTAGAAATTGAAAGGTTTAACTCAGGGATCGGATAGGCGGATCCTTTCATATTCGGATTTTCGAATCGAACGATTATTGAACTTTCTATTTTGTTTTTGAAATTTCTCTTATGAAATTCCGTGATCAAAATTGCTCAAGGTTCGGTTTCATCTTTGGCTAGACTTTAGGATTTTTTATTTGATATTCCAAAACCATAATCGAAAAGTTTGGGGGCTTACAGGAGACGCTTTTGGGAAGCATAGTTTAAGCAAGTAAAAATGAACATACAAGAATCCATAAATAAAATATATTATTGCATTAATAACCAAATGTCTATCACATGATTTCTTAGGGGCATACCTTTGCTAATCCCAAAGATCATAATAGTCTTTACAACATTCAAATACTGCATTAAAGATTTCAAAGGAATTCTAATCTAAATCTTCAAGTAGATTTCCTCCAAAAGCTTCAATAGAAAACTTACCGGATATGAGGAGACCTCGGGCAAAAAAATAAGTGTTCCTGAGAATACAAATACCTATAAGGGCATAAGCTTATGGCTTAGTGAGTAAATCCAAAAAATTCATACTATGCAACAACCACGTGAGCATACAAGACATTTGACTTTCCGGGAATCATATGTTGAATGAATTACGCCCTTCATTCGGGGTTGGGTATTCAGGCCAATTACAGCCACAACTTTTAAAACACTTTTATAGATCTTATCGGCTCCTATACGCCATCAAAAACTTGTAGTTATTACATGCTCCTACTAGCCACCAATTTATGTAGTTTTTACCGGCTCCTACTTGCCACTTACATGATATACCGGTTTTGCCTACCACCACAATTATACACTTGTAAATCCCTAAAATTTTTGGATTCGAATTATAGTTTAAAACCTAATCGGGAGTCAACCAGATTTTCCAAAGTCAACAAAACCCTAGTTTACCGTAACCGCTTAAGTCCGGCATTGCCATTTTCTTAGCCCTAGAAAACGAAGTGGGAATAATTATCTATAAGGTTCGTAATAGCTATAGGTTAAGTAAAAATATCAGTTTTGCAAAATTCAAGTGTCCTTAGAACCCGATCGGACACAATTTTCGAAAAACGTGTTCCGGAGCTCGGAATAGGAAAAATTTTACGAATATACCGTTAGACTCGTAAAAATAAGATTTCCAAAAATATCAATTTCATAATTTTTTGATAGCTAAAAATATCAGATATCGCATTTATACCCGTATTTTCTTACTATCAGCATTTAATTGTCATGTCTACTTTTACATTACACTATTTTCTACTATTCTATACTATTCACCTATCTCTACTTTTCCTTACAACCTACTCTTACAACCCATACACCTATTTCTTACACATTTTCATTTCCAATACAACTTCACATCTTTCATTTCTTATTTTTAATTAACAAAATAACAAAAAAATAAAAATTTCCCTTCCCATTTCCCATTGTTTGCGCCGGCCCTCCCTCTTTTCTATCTATATTGTTTTATTTTTCATTTATTTAATTTATACAATTTATCTCCTACATTTTCCTATAAATACTCCCTCATACCTTCACTTCTTTCACACCACTTCTTTACTAAAGTTACTCTCAAAATCTCTCAAGAATTCTCTCCAAGAAGTCCTCTTCTTCTTCTTTCTTTTAGGTAATATGCCTTCAAGAAATTTCTATATTCATCTACTTAGTATGAACTTAGTGTGTGTTTTCTAAAACCATTAAGGTTAAGAAAGCAACAATAGGTTCATACTTTGTTTTTGTTCATAATCTCCAACTCCTTTGTGTTCTTTTATGTTCATTACTATCTAAATATCTATATAGATATATATATTATTTAGAGCATATAAGCTCAATGTTTTGCAATTTATTTACCTTTCATGCAATTTATTTACTTCATTGCAATTTATTTAATTTCAAGTTGCTATTAAGACTAGTCTTTCTAGTCTTAGACTTGTCCTCATCAAGTCAAAACATTTTCTTTTTCTTTTCTTTTCGAGACTAGTCTTTTCTTAGTCCCGGGGTACCTTGATGAAGCTAAGGTCCCAATACTTGACTTATTTCTTTATATGCTTATTCTTTTAAGTTATTATGTTCTTTTCATATTTTCATAGATTATGATTCATATTCATGTATGAACATAATGGTTTTGTCTCAATAAGATAAATGAAGGAAATGTTTTCTTAAGATAAAAAGTTTTCCTCTAGAAATAAAAGTATGGAGTTAATGTTTTCCCCAAGAAACTAAGAAGTCATCCTAAACAAGCTTAGAGGAACTTACAAGAAATCTTATAGACATACAAAGGACTTATGAAGTAAACAAGAGTTTTACAATAACTTCATCTTTTTCTTTAAATAATAGAACCCCTTTTCATTAAAATAAAATAATCCCAAGAAACCAAGGAACTAAAATATTCTTTTGTGAAAATTATTATTATTTTTACAAATTGTTGGAAACTAAGCTTAGAAAAATAAAAATCGTTCTTTTAGAACACTTACAAGAAATTAAATACTCATTTCAAAGTAGCTCAAGATCTTTCAAAATTTTCTCAAGTTCAAATCTTTCAAGACTTTACCTTTTTCATAAATTGAGACAACTCCATTTACTTCCTACATTTGTTATGAATCATTACATATATGTATATACCTTTCAAAAAGTTTACAAAATACTTGAAATATTCATCTCTTCAAATGAGCTTTGTGTACAAAAAGGAAACAAGTTTTTGCACATTCGTGGTAAATCTGGTCGCTGCTTTTTCGGGACCCAAATGACTTAGTTTTATGAAATTAAGCTTAGAAATGCGTAGATCTTTTCGAGTAGGTAGAAAACGATATATTGTACGCGAAATTCCAAGTTAAAATGAGCAAGTTATGACCATTTTAAATTGTAATTTCCTCTTATATAATTTTACCGCGATTTTAAGAAAAGTTTAGATTCTTCAAGAAAGAAGTTCATGAAATACTCATTTTGGGTATTCTTGATTAGATAATCTCGAGGAGGATTGTTCATATGCCGATGATTATTACAATTAGTGGAAATCCCGAACGACTCATCCATTTCAAGAAAGGTGTCATCATGGCCGAGTGAGTTTACTCCCCGTTATTTTTTTATGCTCTTGATTGTGCTTGTAAAATTAGTTGCACTAGAATTTAGGAAAAATCAAAAGGAAGTGTATGATAATATGTTGAAAGAATACTAAGTATATCGAAACTCGATTTGTTTGTAATAAAGTTGTATGTGCATTAATATCTTGAAGTGTTTGAAATTGGTTGATCACTTGAAAGAAGTTAAAAGTAACTACTAGACTTTAATTAAGAAATTATTCATGCACTTCATATGTTGAGTCACATTTCATTCACTACTATACAATTGGTGGGACAAGTGTGTAATAGTGGTGGTAGGTAGACCGGTATATCATGTAAGTGGCGAGTAGGAGCCGGTAAAAACTACAAAAATTGGTGGCTAGTAGGAGCCTGTTATAACTATAATTTTTGATGGCGTATAGGAGCCGGTAAGATCTATAAAAGTATTTTTAAAAGTTGTGGCTGTAATTGGCTTGAATACCCAACCCCGAATGAATGGCGTAATTCATTCAACATGTGATTCTTGGAAAGTCATATGTCTTGTATGCTCACATGGTTATTGCATTTCATTTGCTTGACTAATAAACTTGATTGATAATTTACTTTGAGTATGAATTTTTGGGATTTACTCACTAAGCCCATAAGCTTACACCCCTATAGGTATTTGTACTCTCAGGAACACCTATTTTTGTACCCGAGGTCTCCCCGTATCCGTGTAAGTTTTATATATTGAAGCTTTTGGAGGAAATCTAATCGAAGACTTAGATTAGAATTCCTTTGAAATCTTTAATGTAGTATTTTGGATGTTGTAATGATTATCACGATCTTTGGGATTAGCGGGGTATGCCCCTAAGAAATCATGTAATAGACCTTTGGATATCAATGATAATATGTTTTATTTCTGGATTTTTATATGTTCATTTTTACTTGCTTAAACTATGCTTCTCAAAAGCGTCTCCTATTACCGTGCTAGACGCCTTACATATAATACTAAGGCTTTCGCATGACTAAGGTAGTCATTCTTTAGCCTTGATATTATATGTGGCGGGCTGCCACGTTTAGGGTATCCTTCGAGGCGTGACAACACTTGTCCCACCAATTGTATAGTAGTGAATGAAATGTGACTCAACATATGAAGTGCATGCATAATTTCTTAATTAAAGTCTAGTAGTTATATTTAACTTCTTTCAATTGAGCAACCAATTTCAAACACTTCAAGATATTAATGTACATGCAACTTTATTACAAACAAATCATGTTTCGTTATACTTAATATTCTTTCAACATATTATCATACAACTTCCATTTGATTTTTGCCTAAATTCTAATACAACTAAATTTACAAGCACAATCAGAAGTACAAAAAATAACGGGGAATAAACTCACTCAGCCATGATGACACCTTTCTTGAAAATGGATGAGTTGTTCAGGATTTCCACTAATCGTAGTAATCTCTGGGATATGAACAGTCCTCCTCGAGATTACCTAATCAAGAAGAATACCCAAAATAAGTATTTCTTTTTGATTCTATGGTACTAATAAGGAACTATATTATAAAATCGTTAAAATTTGTATAGACAGAAATTCTAGCTTAAAATGGCCATAACTTGGTCATTTTAATTCGGAATTGCGCATATAATATACCGTTTTCTACCTATTCGAAAAGATCTATCCAATTCTAAAATTATTTTCATCAAACTAAGTTGTTTAAGTTCCGAAATAGTGGTGACCAGATTTACCACGAATTTTCACAAAACTTGAATTCCTTCTTTTAACAAAACTCATAGAAAAGAGATAGGTATTATAATAGTTTGTAAAACCTTTGAAATGTATTTACATATATTTATTGACTCATATCAAATGTATGAAACTAATGAAGTTGTCTCAAATCATAAATTTTTTGTAATAGTAAAATCTTAGAAAAGTGAAACTTTTGAAAATTCCTCTTATTTTTGCTAAAGAATATCTCAAGTTATTTTAAATGAGTACTTTTCTTTTTCTTGATTTCATTTCCTTAGTCTTTTTATATTTCCAAAGAATGATTTCATTTTCTAAGCTTAGTTTCTAATGCTTTTTTGAAAATAATAACAATTTTATATTTGTAAAGATAATTTCCTTGTTTATTAGGATTATTCCATTTTCATGAAAAGAAACTCTTGGTGTTTGTCACCTAGTTTTTGATGAAAAAAAAAATTAGTAAAACTTTTGTTTACTCAAGAAGTTCTTTCCATGTTATGTATGTTTTGTAAAAATTCCTATGAACTCTTCTAGATTTCTTAGAAAAGTTTGTTAAGGTAAAATCCTTAGTTTTTATAAAAATTACTTCCTACTTTTAGTTTTAGAGGAAAATTTCTATTTTAAGAAAAATTTTCCTTATTTATTTTATTGAGACAAAAATCATTATGTTCATGCATGAATATGAATCATAAAGTTATGAAAACATAAGGAAACATAATAACTGAAAGAAATAAACTAGTAAAGAAATAAATCAAATATTAGAACCTTAGCTTCATCAAGGTATCCCAGGACTAAGAAAAGACTAGTCCCAAAAAGAAAAAGAAAATGTTTTGACTTGATAAGGACAAGTCTAAGACTAAAAAGACTAGTCTTAAAAATAACATGAAAGTGAATAAATTACAAGGTAATAAATAAATTATAAGGAAAGTAAATAAATTGCAAAACAAATGAGCTTATATTGTCACGCCCCGACGGGTACCCTAAACGTGACAGTCCGCCACACTCAATATTAAAGCTTAAGTATGACAACCTTAGTCATTCCCAAAAGCTTTTATATTAAGTGTAAGGCGTACTTTCACAACTTCAGAGGACCATACGTGGAAATATGAAGTTTAAGAAGTTATAAATAACACATTTAAGATAAGAGGATTCATAATAATCATTTATTCGTATCAATGATTTTTCAACTTAGGGACAATTCCTTTGTTTATTAATCTATTACCTGAGCATTTATACATCACACTAAAATACTACATTTTATCTAAATTTCTATTACTCAAAAGAATTTACCTGTCCACATGGTCCACGTGGCCTTAACCATAAGTAAGGAAACTGCAAAAGATATCTATCGGGGTATAAGCTAATAGGCTTAGTGAGAAAATCCCAAAATTCATACTTGAAGAAAATTATCAATCAAGTTTATTATTCAAACATATGAAATGCAACAGCCACGTGAGCATACAAGACATATGACTTTCCGGGAATCATATGTTGAATGAATTACGCCCTTCATTCGGGGTTGGGTATTCAAGCCAATTACAGCCACAACTTTTAAAAACACTTTTATAGATCTTACCGGCTCCTATACGCTATCAAAAACTTGTAGTTATTATAGGCTCCTACTAGCCACCAATTTAAGTAGTTCTTACTGGCTCCTACTCGCCACTGACATGATATACCGGTTATGTCTACCACCACTATTATACACTTGTCCCACCAATTGTATAGTGGTGAATGCAATGTGACCCAACATATGAAGTGTATGAATAATTTCTTTAATTAAAGTCTAGTAGTTACATTTAACTTCTTTCAAGTGATCAATCAATTTCAAACTTTTCAAGACATTACTTCACATACAACTTTATTACAAACAAATCGAGTTTCGACATACTTAGTATTCTTTCAACATATTATCATACACTTCCTTTGATTTTTCTTAATTTCTAGTGCAACTACTTTTACAAGCACAATTAAGAGTATGAAGAATAACGGGGAATAAACTCACGATGCCATTGTCGTCTATTCCTCTAAGCGGATGAGTCGTTCACACACTCCACTTAATCGTAATAATTCTGGGTGAAGAAATCCTTCCTCGGGGTCACCTATCCAAAGAAATACCCACAATGAGTTTTTCTTGATGAATTTCTTGAATTTTGACAAAACAATGTCAAAGAACGTTAAAGTTCGTATAAAGGAATGTTTCAACTTAAAATGGCCATAACTTGGTCATTTTAACTTGGAATCGTGCATATAATATACGATTTCTATCTACTCGAAAAGTTCTACCATTTCTAAAATTAGATTCAACAAACAAGGCCATATAGGCTCTGAAAAAGTAGCGACAAAATTCACCATGGATTTCCAAGTAAAAAACAACTTTGGTTCAAGAAATCAAAATTTGTTTGATAAATACTTAGTTATCTATATAGTTGAAAAATTCTCTTTTTATAACCATATAACTCATATTTAAGTATGCTCAAGTGTCTTGTAGTCCAATTTATTTTTCTTAGGTAAAATAATGTCTGTTTGAAGCTTTTCGGAAATTATTTTTGTAAATTTCTTTGAAAATGAATACCTTGTTTTCTTTATTTTCTAAAAACGTTTCATGTTGGTTTTATTTATCTTTTTCTAAGTGACCTTTGAAAATAAAATTTTCTACTTTCTAAGTTACATAAATACTATATTTGAAGTTTTCTAGGAAATATGCTATTCTTCATTTTTCTTGTGTAAATTCCTCTACTTGTTTTTGCAAAAATCCTTACTTGATATTTCTCATTCTTTTTCTCATGTCTCATATTCTTCAAAAATAATCACCCATGCATGAAAATTTGTTTTCTTCATAAAACAATGTGGAACATTTAAGGACTTTTTGTAGAAAAACTAATTTCTATAATCTTATTAACTTCTTCTTGTAATTTGAAAAGAAATAACTTTATTATTTTCAAACCATAAATTTTCTTTGCCTATTTGTTTGCAAAGGTTTTACTTAAAAATTTCCTTAGTCATCCATCTTATTTTCTTTCTTATGAAAAGAACCATTTTTGTCAACAAAAATATTTTCTTTTGAAAAACAAGGTGGGATAATAAGGATCTAAGTGGCTTCTTAAAGTAAAAGTAGTTTATAAAATTATAGTGAGTTCTTTTTGTAACATGAAAAGGAATGAGTTTATTTTGTGTTGCTTTATAGATTTTATACTTTACATAAACTTATTTCTAAGTGACAAAATTCTTCTTTTGTTTAAATAAAATTATGGACAACAATCTAAATGAACATGATTATGAGAATAATAATAACCAAAATAACATAAAGCATAATAATAAAGTCAAGTATTGGAGTCTTAGCTTTTTCAAGGCTCCCGGGACTAAGAAGTAAACTAGTCCCATAAAATAAAATGAAAGAAAGAAAATCTTGTTTTGACTTGATGAGGACAAGTCTAAGACTAGAGACTAGTCTTAAAAACAACTTGGAATAAATAAAATGCATTGAAGTAAATAAATTGCATGAAAGGTAAATAAATTGCAAGATCATGAGCTTATATGCTCTAAATAGTATATATAGCTATATAGATATAGTAGATAGTTATGAACATAAAAGAAACATAAATGAACATAAGAGAAACATAAATGAATATAAAGAAACATGAACATAAAGGAATTATGATTATGAACAAAAACAAAGTATGAACCTATTGTTGCTTTCTTAACCTTCATGGTTTTAGAAAACACACATTAAGTTCATACTAAGTAGATGAACATGGAAACTTCTTGAAGAAACTCTTACCTAAAAGAAGCTAGAAAGAACTCTTGGAAGGAACTCTTGAGAGAATTTGAGAGATTTTGCTATAATAGTTTAGAGAGAAGTGGTGTGAAAGAAGTGAAAGAGAGGGGGGTATTTATAGGAAATTGAGGAGTGGTTTTTGTGTGATTAAAATAAAGTAAAATTGAAACAAAATTGAGGAGAGGGAAATGGGCGCCGGCCATTGTTGATGAGGGGGAGTGTGATTTATTTTTTGACTTTTTGGAAAATAAAAGATGTAATTTGTAAGGTAGATGTGATATAAAGTTATGGGAAAGGTAAAAAGTTAAGATTATAGGTTATGTAGAGTGTAAGAAAAAGTAGAGATAAAAGAATAGTGTAATGTAAAGTAGACATGACGATTAAAGTACCGGTAGTAAGAAAATACGCGTATAATAGCTATATCTGTTATTTTTACTTATCGAAAAATTACGAAACTGATATTTTTGGAAAACTTATATTTTTACGAGTCTAACGGTATATTCGGAATAGTTTTATTATTCCGGGCTTCCGGACACGTTTTTCGAGAACTGTGTCCAATCGGGTTCTAAGGACACCCGAATTTCGCGAAACTGAAACTTTTATAAAACCTATGGTTATTAAGAACTATTCTAGCTAATTAACCCAACTTCGTTTTCTACAGCCAAAGAAAACGGCAATGCCGGATTTAGATTGATACGGTGAACTAGGGTTTTGTTGACCTTTAGGGTTTCGTTTGACTTCTGGTTTAGGGTTTTATGCTAAACCGATTCCGAAAATTTAGGGATTTACATATATGCTCTAAAAGATATATATAGCTACATAGATATATTTAGTTAAATATATATGAAAGCAACATAAAAGAAATTAGATTCATTAACAAAAACAAAGTTTGAACTTATTGTTGCTTTCTTTAACCTTCATGGTTTAGAAAACACACACTAAGCTCATACTAAGTAAATGAACACTTTAGAAAGCTAAAACTATTGCCTATAGAAGAAGTAGAAACTAGAGAGAACTTGAGAGGGTTTATGGAGAGATTTTAGAGAGTAAGTTTAGTGTATGGAAGGTGTGAAAGAAGTGGAAGGAAGAGGGGGTATTTATAGGAAAATGTGGAAGAAAATTTGTGTTAATTAAATAAACGAAAATTGAAAGAAATTAAAGAAGAGAGAGGGAGTGTCCGCGCAATTCATGAGGAAAGAGAGAGAGAATTTTTTTTTTTTTTTTTTTTGTATTTTTGTTAGTGAAAAGTAAGATATGAAAAATGTGAAGTTGTATTGGAAATAAAAATTGTAAGAGAATAGAGGTATGGTTTGTAAGAGTAGGTTGTAAGAAAAAGTAGAGATAGATGAATAGTGTAAAATAGTAGTAAATAGGTAATGTAAAATAGACATGTTAATTTAAGTACCGATAGTAAGAAAATACGCGTATAATTGCGATATCAGATATTTTTAATTATCGAAAAATTACGAAACTGATATTTTTGAAATTCTTATATTAAATTGGTCTTATCGGTGTTATCGGAATATTTTTATTATTCCAGGCTTCGAGACACGATTTTCGAGAACTGATCTCGTCCGAGTTCGAAGGATACTCGGATTTCGAAAATCTGATATTTTGATATAACCTAAAGCCATTACGAACTATTACCACTATTTATTCTAACTTCCTTTCCAGGGCTAAAGAAAACGAGAATGCGAGATCTAAAATCTAAGGTTTGTACTAGACTTTTGTTGACCTTTAAGGTTTCGGTTGACTTTTAATTCTAAGATCAAACTTAAAATTAACCGAAAATTTTAGGGTTTTACAATACCAAAATCTGAAAAACCTTAGATTGAATCAAATAAATCTTATAATCTTATAATACCATATAAATTAAATTAAACTCGGATTCCGAAAAATTCAGAACCCTAAAAACCCTAAGATATTGGATGAAATAGAAAAATCCTAAAACCCTAAAGGAAAATTATAGCAAAAATATATTACCATCAAAATGATCCAATAGCTTAATCAATCCAAAAACCTTATGCTAAACAATTCATCTATCTGATCTTTAACACGCAAATTGAGGCAGTATATCCAAATAATATCTAATAATAAAATAATAAGAAATAGTTCCCTATGGTTGTAAACTTCTAAATTTTATGGATATCTTATAAGTAAAACCTTAGAATCAAAAACAGAATCGGAACCAGAACTCTAAAGTCAAACCGAGTCAACCTTAAAAACTCTAAACTCGGTCAGACAAGCTTTTACAACCTTAAAATATGGAATAAATTAGAAAAATAGGATAATCTTGAATTATGAACTAAAAATATATTATATACCCTAAAATGATTATATTCACCAAAATTTCGATCATTTCAAGCCTTTAAGAGATCAGTTTTCATATCTAGATATTGAGATACAAAACAAGGCAAAATATCCTAACAAACAATTTATACTAGAAAAACATTAAAATACTCATGTAACATTAGAATTTTTTTAGTTATAAAAACGTCAATTATAGCTATTATATGTGTATTTTTATCTCTACCGGTAATTTATTTATCTTATCTAGTATTCATTTACTATTCACTACATTCATCTTACTTAACTTTTCTTACACCTATTCTTATACATTTACATATCTATTTCTTACATTTTCTTTTCTATAAAACTTTTACTACACTTTTTACTTAATCTATTTTATACTTTTCTATTTAAATTAATTTTTTTAATCTCTTTCTTTCTCTCTTTTGTGAGCAGCAGTTGCCTCCTCCCTTCCTCTATAATTTCTTTTTGTTTTCATTTTCTTTTCATAGTTTAATTCATCTAATTTTCCCTCTATAAATACCATCACATCCTCTCTCATTTTGACACTTTTCTTTCACTATAATAAAACTCTACCAAATTTTTCTCTCAACTTCTCTCTCTAAAAATATTCTTCTCTTCCTCTTCCTCCTTGATTCATGCCACACTTATTCCCCCATTTGTGTCTTCCAAATTTTTCTTCCTTCCATCTTTAATTATGTAAACACTTCAAACACCCACTTCATGTATTATGTTTGTAAATCCCCGAAATTTTTGGATCCGAATTATAGTTTAAACCCTAACCGGAAGTCAACGGAGTTCCAGAGTCAACCAAACCCTAGTTTACTGTAACCGCTTAAGTCCGGCATTGCCGTTTTCTCAAGCCCTAGAAAATGAAGTTAGAATATTAGCTCGAATAGTTCGTAATAACCATAGGTTTTATAAAAGTTTAGTTTCGCGAAATTCAGATGTCCTTCGAACCCGAACGGACACAGTTCTTGAAAAATGAGTCCGAAGCCCGGAATAGGAAAAATATTCCGAATACACCGTTAGACTCGTAAAAATATAAGATTTCCAAAAATATCAATTTCGTAATTTTTCGATAGCTAAAAATATCAGATATCGCTTTTATACGGTATTTTCTTACTACCGGTATTTAATTGTCATGTCTACTTTTACATTACACTATTTTCTACTATTCTACACTATTCATCTATCTCTACTTTTTCTTACAACCTATTCTTACAAGCCATACACCTATTTCTTACACATTTTCATTTCCAATACAATTTCACATCTTTCATTTCTTACTTTAATTAATCAAAAGACAAAAAAATTAATTTTCTCTCCTCCCCAATATGGCGCCGGCCTTCTCTCCATACATCCATTTAATTTGTTTTTCAATTATTTAATTAACACAAATTATCTCCCACATTTTCCTATAAATACCCCTCATACCTTCACTTCTTTCACACCACTTCTTCTCTAAAGTTACTCTCTCAAAATCTCTCTCAAATTCTCTCAAGAGTTCTTACAAGAAGTCCTCTTAGTTTAGCTTCTTTAGGTAAGAAATTTCTCAAGAATTTCTTCATGTTCATCTACTTAGTATGAGCTTAGTGTATGTTTTCTAAAACCATGAAGGTTAAGAAAGCAACATTAGTTCATACTTTGTTTTTGTTCATAACATCAATTCCTTTATGTTCCTTTATGTTTCTCTATATTTCCTTATGTTTATTACTATCTAATATATCTATATAGCTATATATACTATTTAGAGCATATAAGCTCATAGTCTTGCAATTTATTTACCTTTCATGCAATTTATTTAATTTCAAGTTGATTTTAAGACTAGTCATTCTAGTCTTAGACTTGTCCTCATCAAGTCAAAACAATTCTTTTCTTTTTCGGGACTAGTCTTTTCTTAGTCCCGGGGTACCTTGATGAAGCTAAGGTCCCAATACTTGATTTACTTTATTATTTACTTAAGCTTTCAAGTTATTTTTTACATTTCTATAGCTTATGATTCATATTCATGCATGAACATAATGTTTTTGTCTCAACAAAAATAAATGAGAAAGTGTTTCTTGAATTAAAGATTCTTTCTAAAAGAAATAAATATGGAAAATGGATTTCTTAAAACCCATGAACATGTATGGGAATGATTTTTCTTACATAAACAAAAGGTTTTATGAAAACTTATCTTTTATCAAGAAGTAGAAATTCTTTTGAAAATTACAAGAAATAAAAATGTCATTTTGCTACTTTTGAAATCCAAGTTTAGAAAATAAAACCACACTTTAATTACAAGAGATTTCATTTAGAAATAGAATATTCATCTTAATAACTAAAAGATCTTTCAAAAGTAAAATAGAATCTCAAGTTCAAAGTCTTTTAAAACCTTACTTTTTACAAGTTGAGACAATTTCATTTACTTCATACATTGTTATGAGTCATTACAAATATATATATACCTTTCAAAAGTTTACAAAATAATTGAAATATTTATCTTTTCAAAAGAGCTTTGTTTACAAAGAAGAAAACAAGTGTTTGTAAAATTCGTGGCAAATCTGATCGCTACCTTTTCGGAACCCAAACGACTTAGTTTTATGGAAATAAGCTTAGAAATGAGTAGATTTTTCGAGTAGGTAGAAAACGATATATTATACGCGAAATTCCGAGTTAAAATGAGCAAGTTATGGCCATTTTAAGTTGGAATTTCCCTTATACGATTTTACTACGATTTTAAGAAAAGATTAGAATCTTCAAGGATAGAATTTCATGAAATACTCATTTTGGGTATTCTTCTTGATTAGATAATCACGAGGAGGATTGTTCGTATCCCGAGGATTACTACGATTAAGTGGAATTTCCGAACGACCCATCCAATTCAAGAAGGTGTCATCATGGCCGAGTGAGTTATTCCCCGTTATTTTTCATACTTTGATTGTGCTTGTAGAATTAGTAGTTGCACTAGAATTTAAGAAAAATCAAAAGAAAGTGTATGATAATACGTTGAAAGAATACTAAGTATATCGAAACTCGATTTGTTTGTAATAAAGTTGTATGTGAATTAATATCTTGAAATGTTTGAAATTGATTGATCACTTGAAAGAAGTTAAATGTAACTACTAGACTTTAATTAAAGAAATTATTCATGCACTTCATATGTTGAGTCACATTGCATTCGCTACTATACAATTGGTGGGACAAGTGTATAATAGTGGTGGTAGACATAACCGGTATATCATGTAAGTGGCGAGTAGGAGCCGGTAAGAACTACAAAATTGGTGGCTAGTAGGAGCCTGTAATAACTACAAGTTTTTGATGGCGTATAGGAGCCGGTAAGATCTATAAAAGTTTTTTAAAAGTTGTGGCTGTAATTGGCCTGAATACCCAACCCCGAATGAAGGGCGTAAATTCATTCAACATATGATTCCCGGAAAGTCATATGTCTTGTATGCTCACGTGGTTGTTGCATTTCATATGTTTGAATAATAAACTTGATTGATAAATTTTCTTGAGTATGAATTTTGGGATTTACTCACTAAGCCCATAAGCTTACACCCCTATAGATATTTGTATTCTCAGGAACACCATTTTTGTGCCCGAGGTCTTCCGTATCCGTATACGTTTTATGTTGAAGCTTTTGGAGGAAATCTACTCGAAGACTTAGATTAGAATTCCTTTGAAATCTTTAATTTGGATGTTATGAAGTTTATCTCGATCCTTGGAATTACGGGGGTATGCCCCTAAGAAATTATGTAACAGACCTTTGGTTATTTATGATATGATATACTTTATTTCTGGATTCTTGTATGTTTATCTTTACTTGCTTAAACTATGCTTCCCAAAAGCGTCTCCTATTACCGTTTAGACGCCTTACATATAATACTAAGGCTTTGCATGACTAAGGTAGCCATTCTTAAGCCTTGATATTATATGTGGCGGACTGCCACGTTTAGGGTACCCTTCGGGGCGTGACAATGTTTATGTAACATGTATGTGTATGTCTTTAATTATTTTTCAAAAATATTCCCATGATGCTTTATGTTAGGAATGGAAATACAAATGATAACACATTTAAATCATGTTACACAATATCATGTTTATGGTAATGTACATGTTAAATTCTTATTGAACATATGATGATAACTGATTTAACTTTCTATATGTTTATGTATGTGTATAAGTATGTATATTTTAGAGCCTAAATATTCACTAATCTAACTCTTTTTTATTTCATGCATTAATTTATTTCAAGCAATTTATTCATTTCAAGCTTTTATAAGACTAGTCAATTTCTAGTCTTAGATTTGTCCATAATTAAGTCCGAAGGAGGCCGAAATAATTCAATTCTTAGGGAGACTTGACATAAATATGAGACTTACATACTTTTCTTGTTATCAATTTCTATTTGATTTATGAGATTGAAAATGTCACACCCCGAAGGGTTCCTTAAACGTGGCAGTCCGCCATATATAATATCAAGACTCAAGAATAACCATCTTAGTCATGCGAAAGTCTCAGTATTACATGTAAAGCGTCTAGCACGGTAATAGTAAAAATAAATGTACAAGAATTCAAAAATAAAAGAGATCATAATATTAATATCAAAGGTCTATTACATGATTCTTAGGGGTATATCCTCGCTAAAACCCAAAGATCAAAATAATTAATAGCCTTTACAATAATTTAACACTTACATCAAAAGATTTTAAAGGGATTCTAATCTAAATCTTTAAGTAGATTTCCTCCAAAAACTTCAATTGAAAACTTATGCAAATATAAGGAGACCTCGGGTACAAAAATAGGTGTTCCTGAAAATACAAATATCTATAGGGGCTAAGCTTATGGTCTTAGTGAGTAAATCCCAAAAATTCATACTCAAACTATATTATCAACCAAGTTTATTAGTCAAGCAAATGGAATGCAACAATCACGTGAGCATACAAGACATATGACTTTTCAAGAATCATATGTTGAATGAATTACGCCCTTCATTCGGGGTTGGGTATTCCAGCCCATTACGGCAACTACTTCTTCTAAAAACATTTTTATAGATCTTACAGGCTCCTATACGCCATCAAAATTATGTAGTTGTTACCGGCTCTTACTAGCCACCAATTTATGTAGTTTTTACCGGCTCATATTCGCCACATACATGATATACCGGTTATGCCTACCACCACTATCATACACTTGTCCCACTAATTGTATAATAGCGAATGTAATGTGACCCAACATGTAAAGTGTATTTGTCAACTTTTGTTTAAAGCCTAGCCATCATATTTTATTTTCTTACAAGTGATCATCCAATTTCAGACACTTCGACATGCTAATAAACATACAATTTATTACAAGTATTTTATGTTTGGATATACTTAATATTCTTTCAACATATTATCATACAATGTCCATTTTATCTTTCCTTAAATCTAATGTAACTAAATTTACAAGCACAAACATAAGTATGAAAAATAAAGGGGAGTAGACTCATTTGGCCATGATAACACTTCTTTTTTATGGATGAGTTGATTGGTAATTCCACTAATCGAAATAATTATTCGGGTACGAACACTCCTCCTTGGGATCACCTAATCAAGAAGAATACCCATAATGAGTATTTCTTGTTGATTCTATGATACTTATCAAAAACTATGTCATAAGATTATTAAAATTCGTATAGAGGGTAATTCTAACTTAAAATGGCCTTAACTTGGTCATTTTAACTCAGAATTACGCATATAATATGCCGTTTTCTACTTGTTCGAAAAGATCTATCCAATTCTAAAACTATTTTCATCAAAGTAAGTCATTTGAGCTCCGAGACAGTGGTGATTAGATTCACCACGAATTTCGCAAAACTTACTTTTTCTTCTTTTTTCAAAAACTTGTATCAAAGATATAGATATTATAATGGTTTGAAAGACCTTTGAAACATGTATATATTTATTCATTGACTCATGTTAAATGCATGAAATTAATGAAGTTGTCTCAACCATGAATTTTTGGTAAAAGTAAAATCTTCTAAAAATTTTGGAAAAGTAAAACTTTTCAAAATTTCTTCTTAGTTTGCTAGAAAATTTCTCAAGTTATTTTAAATGAGTATTTTCTTTTCCTTAATTCCATTTCCTTAGTCTTTTTAAATTTCAAAAGAATGGTTTTCATTTTTCTTATAGCTTAGTTTCTAATAATTTTTGAAAGTAGTAATAATTCTATATTTTCTTACATTTAAAGAAATGATTTCCTAAGTTGTTCATTAATCTTATTCCTTAGGATCATACTATTTTTATGAAAGGAAATTTCTTGGTGTTTGCCAAACTAGACTATTCCTTTATATTCCAAAGTATTGGTGGAAAATGAAGTTTAGTAAAAAAATTTTTAAACAAGAATTCTTTTCCATTTTATGACTTTATAAAGTATATGTATGTTTTGTTTGAAAATTCCTATATTCTTTGGTTATTAAAATTTATGATAAACTCCTTTAGATTTCTAGAAAAGATTTGTTAAGATAAATTCCTAAGTTTTTATGAAAAATCATTTCCTTCATGACAACATTTATTTTTAGAGAAGAACTTTTATTTTAAGAAAACTTTTCCTTCTTTATTTTGTTGAGACAAAATCAATATGTTCACGCATGATCATGAATATGAAATCATAAAATTATGAAATCATAAGAAAGACATAATAGTAATAAAATAAGAAAACAAAGAAATATGTCAAGTATTAGGAACCTTAGCTTCATCAAGGTATCCCGTGACTAAGAATGGACTAGTCCCAAAAGAAATAAGAAAAAGAAAGCAAATATTGTTGTAACTTGGTGAAGACAAGTCTAAGACTAGAGACTAGTCTTAAAATAACATGAAATAAATAAATAAATTGCATAACTTGGAGGTAAATAAATAACAATGAGCTTATATACTCTAAAGGTTACATATAAGTACATAATTATATCTAGTTACATATATATAAGAAATCAATAATAATATGAGCAAAAGTAAAATGACAACATAAATATATGAATGCATATTCATGAACAAAAACAATACATGAACATAGTGTAGCTTCCATAACATTAAGTTTAGGAAACTCACACCATGGTCATGTAAAGTTACATGACATGGTAAGAAAGATTTTAAGAAAATTCTTACCTAAAGTAGTGTCTGTAGAAGAAGAAGAGGGTTTCGTGAAGAAAATTTTAGAGAGTTTTGGGAGAGTATTTGAGAGGGGATTTGGAGAGAGTTTTGGGAGTGAAATTTTGTGGGTAGAAGATGTGCGAATGAAGTGAAAGAGGAGGAGAGTATTTATAGGAAAATGAGGAGTGAATTTTGAGTGATTTAATTGAAGAAAAATTGAAAAAAAAGAGGTAGAGAGAGAGGGGGTCCGGCCATGCATGGGTAGAGGGAGAGAGTTTAATTTTATTTTTTTTTTTTGTAATTTTGTGTATTAAAAGTAATAATATGTAAAGTAGATATGATAGAAAGTTATGTGAAAGGTAAAAAGTAAAGATAATAGGTGTATGGTGTTGTAAGAGTAGGTGTTAGAAAAAGTAGAGATAAATAAATAGTATAGAATAGTAATGAATAGTGTAATGTAAAGTATATATGACTTGTAAAATACCGGTAGTAAGAAAATATGCGTATAAATACGATATCTGTTATTTTTAGTTATCGAAAAATTACGAAACTAATATTTTTGAAATCCTTGCATTAAATCGTCCTAGCGGTGTTATCGGAATATTTTTATTATTCCAGGCTCCGAGACACGCTTTTCAAAAATGATCTCGTTTGAGTTCAAAGGACAATCGAAATTCACGAATATGATATTTTTATGCTTCCTCAAGATATTATGAACTATTATTACTAAATATCTCAACTTCGTTTTCTAGGGCTACAGAATACGGGAATGCCGGACCTAAATTCTAGGGTTTGTACTGGACTTTCGTTGACTTTGAGGGTTCCGGTTGACTTTTAATTCTAAGATCAAACTTAAAATTAACCGAAATTTATTGGGGTTTACAGAAAATATTTCAAGTCTTGGGAAGCCTTGATAAAAATCTAAGACTTCCATATTTCATTTCCTTATGTTCCTTTTGTTTTATTTAATATGGTAACTGGAATATTTCAAGTCTTAGGAGTCTTAATAATAGATAAGACTCCCATTTTTGTTTTTATACCTTTTGCCTCTTGTTTATCTATTTCTAATTGTAGACACCCAATTTTTTCCCAATTAATTAAGGCTTAAATTTAATTAAACTCATTTTTCCAAAAGCCTTAAGTATTGATGAAGTTGGCTAAGTGATCAAAGCACAGGCCAAATGGCCTGTTGGTTAAATACATTGACCCAAACACACACTCAAGCTCAAGGACACAGGTTCAAACCCTAGCAAAGGCAAATTTTTGCCTTTTTATCATATTTTTGCCTTTTCATCTTTCTCAAAGTGACTTTTTGCCTTACTTTGCATCAATTTTTAACTGACAAAACATCATTAATTATTAAAATTGATGATGCCATTGCAAAGTAGTTATAGAATATGAAAGATTAGTGCACAATTCATGTGTAAAAAACAACCCAAAAGTCACAAAATTCGTGCTAAAAAAATTGAAAAAAAATGCAATTATGAGACTTCAATTGTTCATTAATGAGAATTGATGAATTGGACAATTAATCTACCCACATTGAATGATTTGATGAAGAATATGAAAGATTAATCATCAATTCATCAGTTTGAAACAAATTAAACACGTTTTCGAATTAAATTCGTGAAAATAAAGAGGCAAAAATCGATTCGTTTTCGAAACTGTACGAAACGTAAAATTGAGCTTGCAACCTATAAATAGGGGGTACTAGGATCAAAAGGCACAAGTCAATTTCGAAGAAACACACATAACAATATCAATTCGAAAATTTCAAATTTAGGATGTAAGATTCGAATTTTCAAATTCGAAGTGATTGGGTCAGATTTGATCCAAATTGAATGGTTTAGGAGTGTTAGAATAAGTTTTGATTGTTTTCGTGTGCTTGGATTCGATCAAATTGATCAAAATCATCTCTGCAAATTTTTTTTTATTTTTCGAATTTGAACCGCCGGCGACCACCACTTCGAACCGCCATCCACGGTGGTTCTGGGCACGAACCACCACCACCAGCGGACGCGCAACCACCAAAGGAGTCGGGCCGACAAGCTTGTGGAGGCCAACAACCACCAGGGACGGCCGAGGAAGGCTCGAAAGGTTGCGTAATCGTCTTCTTGACCCGATCGGGTCGGATCAGACCCGAAATTTGACCCGAAAATCCGAAGTCCACCTGCCCTGGTCAACGGTCAACGGTCAACGGTCAGCTCCGATCAAACGGCTCAGATTCAATCAAGCAGATCAGACGGTCGAGATTTGATCAAGCAGTCAGCGGCCCAGATTCAATCATCCCAGATCAGACGGTCAGTTTGATCAAGCAGATCAGCGGCCCAGATTTGATCAAACAGATCAGACGGTCCAGATTCAATCAAGCAGATCAGACACACCAGATTCAATCAAGCAGATCAACGGCCCAGATTTCATCAAGCAGATCAGCGACTCAGATTCAATCAAGCAGATCAGACGGCCAGATTTCATCAAAACAGATCAGACGGCCCAGATTTCATCAAGCAGATTAACGCCCCAGAACGAGTCAACGAAATCAAACGATCAGGATCAGTCAGCGACGACGCTCCAGATCTCCTCCGCTTCATCCACGGTCCAGGTCAATCCGTTATTTTTATTAATATTTTATTATATAATTAATATCAAAAATAGAAAAAAATAGTAAAAAATTCATAAAAATTCAGAAAAAAAATTCAGAAAAATCCAGAAAAATCAAATAATTATTTTCATATAAATTTATTTTTTTGATATTTTTGAATATTTTTAATATGTATATTATACATAAACTGCCTTAGAAATGCATATTTAATGCATAAAAATAATTTTAATATATTGTAAATATTTTGAATATGTTGTGAATTTATGTGAGATTATCCAAAAAATAAAAAAAATAAAAATAAAAAATAATAATAATAAAATAGATAAAAATGATAAAATTGGATTTTTCCAAAACCAAAATTTAAAAAAAAATGAATGATTTTTTGGGCTTAGAAAAATTGTATTTTCATAAAATGAAAATCAATTGATTAGATCATAGGATCATCAAAATGGTTTTCACAACAATTTTAAATTTAATGAACTTAAAGTGAGAATATTTCAAAATATAAAATTGATCAACAAATTAAAGTTTTTTTTAAAAGAACTCGTTTGTCTGATCTCGATTAGCGAGTACGTAGGCACACTACGGAGCGACATTAAAAATGAAAAAAAGTTTTTGTTTTTTAATATTGTGAATAAGTATTTTGAAAATGTAAGATGTTTTGTTGATATTCATATTCTAAAAAAAAAAAAAATTAGAAAAATGTGACTTATAATATTTGTTTTGTTTCATTTGAGTTTTGAATATGAAAGGATAAATTATAAGTTTAAATTCCAAAAGTGGTAACCATTTGGTTTTAATAGGTTAGCCCCCGAATCCATGATATCTGGTTTTAAAAGTTTGGTTTTTAAATCAAATTTTCGCAACTTATAGCTAAGTTAGGATCAACCGACCCATTAATCCTAGCTTTTATTTTTCCGATTTATATCGGGTGGCGACTCTAAAAAGTTTTCAAAAATTAAAATTTCTTTAACCCCTAGTCGAGGATTCATGTTAATGGGTTCGGGTTTAATGTGAATCGGGTTGGAGAAATGAACCAGATAGTGGGAAAAATCCAGGCTCGACACTAATTTTTTGGGTATGATTCCATGCAATTAATTTTATTTTTATAATTTCTATTTTAAACTCATACACATATATACTCATAGTGATGTTGTTACCATATCAAAATGAATTTTTCTAAAAACATAAATGTTGATAATTTTTTGTTATATACAATTTTCCTAAAAATCTTATTTTCAATACATGAGGAATCTCTACATCAATAATAAAGATTTAGAGTAAATATCCATTTAAAATTTCAAGATGCCATGACTTAGATTTTTGTTTTTGGTAAGAAATACCACTTGAAGCAATTTTACTATAGAGAAGAAAAATCCATGTTTAGTAAAATGAAGTTTTGGAAATAAGCATGAAACATTCAAAGGCTGAATAAAATGTTAAGCCATGATTTTCTTTAGGCTTCATGTTTATAAAAAAGAGAGGATTTTTTCTAAAGTAGTTTACATAAAGATTCATGTTTTGGAAAATATTTAGTTGAATAAAAGTTTTAATATGAGTTTAGAATATTCAAAGATGTGAACTAAAAATAAGACCATGATTTTTTTTTTTTGTTAAAATTCATATAGATCTAGCAATTTAGATTTTTTTTTACGAAATCTAGAAGAAAATTTTGAAACAAACTCAACCTCCTAATTTTTTTTAAATGTCATGATCCCATGTAATGATTGGAAAAAATTTTACAACTTGAAATTCTTTTCTCAAATACACATGAGAACTCTTTTTATCAAGAAAGAAAATTTAGAACAAATCATTTACCTAAAATTTTCTTAAATACCAAAACTTAAGGAAATTTCAAAGATAATACAACTTAGATTTTTCTCCACCAACCCCTAAAGTTCATGTTTTGAAAATAATTAGCTAAAACAATTTTATTATAAAAATGAAATATTCATGAACTCAAAACAAATATAAAACTATGGTTTTCAGTTAAGCATTCATATTTATAAAAATTCAAGAGTTAAAACTTTGTTTAAACATCCTAAAGTAATTTTAAAAAACTTAACTTTCTACCTCCCATGAAAGTTGTTTCAATAAATTTTCAATTTTGAGAAGCATCACTGGGATCATGCCTATAATATGAGTTATTATCATTATTATATATTTCTAAAGATGGGAATATTTTATAGTTGGCTTAGGGAATCCAAATAAATTAAAAGTTTTGAAAAAATTAAAAGGACAATGTCGAGGATATACTGGATGCTATCAATATAGTATGATTACTAGACCCAATGATCAAAATGTTAAAATAACCCTAGAAATAGATAGAACATTTGAAGAAAGTAGAAAATGATACTCATATGCAAAATTGCAACTTAAAATATGCAAGTTATGGTCATTTAAGTTAGAACTTTCATAACCGGGAAAAATTATGCGAATAAAATAAATAGTGTTAGAAATTTAAGTAGAACCAATATGAAATACTCATTCAGGGTTTTTTTTTTTTTTTAGGCGATGAGAATTCGCCATACGCAAAGGATCACTTCAACTAGGAATTGCATTATGAACGAGTGAGTTTTTCCTTTGTGTTTTATGTATTCAAGTTTGCACTTGTAGTATAAAAGCATTAGAGAATAAGGAAAAGATAAAAATAGAATATGCATCTGGAGATTATCATGGGATATGAATGTGTGCATGGTGATTGTTAAAAAGAAGCTAAGTATATTGGAACTTCAATTGTTGATAATTTAATTATTGTCTTTTATGCCATGTTGAAATGTCTGTGTATATCTCCTTGATCACCCCAAAGATATTTTATATATTTGTTAAGAACCAATCTAATAATTGGATCTTGTATATCACAAGTGAGTCACATTGCATTCGTTGTTACACCCTCAGTAGGATGAAAGAATAGTAGTTGATGGTCACTAATAGCCCAAAAATCTATAAATTTTATGGCACGTAGTAGCCCGAAAGTTGACAATTTTTTTTTAAACTATGGTCGTATGGGCCTAAAATCCCTAACCCCGAATGGAGGATATAAATCCATCCAAACATATAATTTTCGGTAGATTATATGTATTGTTGCACATATGGATGTTGCATCTCATATGTTTGTTAATAAACTTGTTTGTTATTGTTTTGTTACGAGTACGTTATTGCACAAGGAAATATCTTAATAAGCTGGGTGTAGCTTACCCCCTAATAGTTTGTTTTTGTGGGAAAAATCATAAAGCTGGCACTGGGATAGGAAACCGAGAGAGAGAGCATATCAAAGATCAAGTAAAGATAATTAGAGGTTTAGAATGTCAATGGACTAAACTAAGCTAAGAGAAAAACACTTAAAACTTGATTTATTTCTCTTTTGTTACTTCCTTTCCTTACCTTTTAGTAATTTCTTTGTAGTCAAAAGATAGAATTAAAGTGAAATAGTTATGAATTTCCTAATTTATATTTTAATGTGTTATTGAAATTATATTGATTTTGAAATAAGATAAATGTCCATGAAACAATATAATTAGTGCATGTGTTGAATATGTGTCATTTTGTATTGTGTATGTGCAATGAAATTAATATATTATTTATGTATATTAATGTTTGCATAGTGTAATGAATGTTTGTATCTTGTGAATTAATATGTGTGCATTATGCTTAAAATTGTCAAAACAACCTTTGAATTTTCTAAGAAAATTGTTGATATAATTTTACAAAGTTTAAGCTAATTTTAAGCCCAAATTAAACTCAAATGCATTCCAAATTAAGCCAAAATAACCTAGTCAAACATAACCCTAAAGTCAAACTTTGGATAATTATTGACCTCAAATTTGACTAATTAGAGACTTTTTTTGCAGCCCATTTTTCCATAATACGAATTTCTTTCTTTCCTTTTTTCCTTCTCTTTTCCTATTTCATCAAACCATAAGCCCTAAACCAAAACCAAAATCAAGCTCTTGGAATCAACAATTTCACCAAGCCCAAAGCCTATTCATGTAAGTTAATGCAAGCATAATCTTTTGTTTTATTTCCTATCTTGTGTTTGAATGTAAAATCTAGGTAGATGAGTAAATGCTATTTGAGGTTGATTGATTCATACATTGATAATATGTTAGGTAGTGCTTTGTTATTGTGTGAGCTTAGTTAAGTGTTAGGGAAGTTGTAAGAATGTTGATGAGTATGGAACTAAATTAGTAGTTGAATGTGGAATTGAAGTGTAATTGGTATTTGAATGTTGTAGTTGGGTATTTGATGATAGAAGTGGGGTTTGTGTGTTTGGATGGTGTTTAGAACATAAACAATTTTGGGAAAGCTTAGAATAAATTTGAAGAATTTTTTGACAAGAGTTGATGTTGTAAGAAAAACAAGGAACTAAACATTTCGAATAGGTCTGTTTTTGAGCGTACGTCGGCATCCGATACTTCCAACGCACCGGCGTAGAGGCGGTATTGAAGGTGATCAGAACTTATTTTCTTAAAGTTGGTTGAAACGCTGTCGACTTTCACAAGGAAAGTTTGCCAATGTTTATTTTTCAAAAGTACACCAGCTATGTAAATCCCCGAAATTTTTGGATCCGAATTATAGTTTAAAAAAAATCGGAAGTCAAACGGATTCTTAGGTCAAACAAAACCCTAGTTTACCGTAACCGTTTAACTCCGGCATTGCCGTTTTCTCAAGCCCTAGAAAATGAAGTTGGAAAAATTAGCTCGAATAGTTCGTAATAACCATAGGTTTTATAAAAGTTTCAGTTTCGCGAATTTTCGGATGTCCTTCGAACCCGAACGACACAGTTCTTGAAAATGAGTCCGGAAGCCCGGAATAGGAAAAATATTCCGAATACAACCGTTAGACTCGTAAAAATATAAGATTTCCAAAAATATCAATTTCGTAATTTTTTGGTAGCTAAAAATATCAGATATCGCTTTTTACTCGTATTTTCTTACTACCGGTATTAAATTGTCATGTCTACTTTTACATTACACTATTTTCTACTATTCTACACTATTCATCTATCTCTACTTTTTCTTACAACCTACTCTTACAACCTGTATACCTATTTCTTACATATTTTCATTTCCAATACAATTTCACATCTTTCATTTCTTACTTTTAATTAACAAAATAACAAAAAATTAAATTTTTCTCTCCCCCATGCATCAAATTGGCGCCGGCCCTCTCTCTCCCATGCTCAATTTGTTTTAATTTCCAATTATTTAATTAACACAATTTATCTCCCACATTTTCCTATAAATACCCCCTCATACCTTCACTTCTTTCACACTTCTTCTTCTCTAAAGTTACTATACCAAAAATCTCTCTCAAATTCTTTCAAGAATTCTTCAAGAAGTCTTCTTAGTTAAGTTTCCTTTAGGTGAGAATTTTCTCAAGATTTCTTCATGTTCATCTACTTAGTATGAGCCTAGTGTGTGTTTTCAAAAACCATAAAGGTTAAGAAAGCAACAATAGGTTCATGCTTTGTTTTTGTTCATAACATCAATTTCTTTATATGTTTCTCTATATTTCCTTTATGTTCTTTACTATCTAATATATCTATATAGCTATATATAATATTTAGAGCATATAAGCTCATTGTCTTACAATTTATTTATCTTTCATGCAATTTATTTACTTCATTTCAAGTTATTTAATTTCAAGTTGATTTTAAGACTAGTCATTCTAGTCTTAGACTTGTCCTCATCAAGTCAAAACAATTCTTTTCTTTTTTGGGACCTGTCTTTTCTTAGTCCCGGGTATCCTTGATGAAGCTAAGGTCCCAATACTTGATTTACTTTATTATTTACTTAAGCTTTCAAAGTTATTATTTTCCTTTATATTTCTATAGTTATGATTCATATTCATGCATGAACATAATGTTTTTGTCTCAACAAAAATAGAGAAGGAAGTGTCTTTCTAAACTAAGGGTTCTTGTTAAATGAAAATAGAAATAGATTTCCTAAAAACTCATGAACATACTTGGAAAAAATGATTTTCTAGCATAAACAAAAGGTTTTATGAACACTCACCTTCATCAAGAAATACTCTTTTGGAATCATTACAAGAAATAAAAATGTCATTTTATTACTTTTTGAATCCAAGTTTTGAAATAAAACCACACCTTAGGAATTTAAAGAAATTACAAGAAATTAAATTTAGAAAAAGAACATTCATCTTCATAACTCAAGATCTTTCAAAAGTAGAATAAATATTCAATAGAATCTCAAGTTCAAAATCTTTTAAAACCTTACTTTTTAAAGTTGAGACAACTTCATTTACTTCATACATTGTTATGAGTCATTACACATATACACCTTGCAAAAGTTTACAAAATTTGAAATAGTTATCTTTTCAAAATGAGCTTTGTTATACAAGAAGGAAAACAAGTGTTTGCAAATTCGTGGAAATCTGATCGCTACCTTTTTCGAAACCCAAACGACTTAGTTTTATGGAAATAAGCTTAGAAATGCGTAGATCGTTTCGAGTAGGTAGAAAACGATATATATACGCGAAATTCCGAGTTAAAATGAGCAAGTTATGGCCATTTTAAGTTGGAATTTCCACTTATACGATTTACTACGATTTTAAGAAAAGATTAGAATCTTCAAGATAGAATTTTATGAAATAACTCATTTTGGTATTCTTCTTGATTAGATAATCACGAGGAGGATTGTTCGTATCCCAGGACTACTACGATTAAGTGGAATTTCCGAACGACCCATCCAATTCAAGAACGTGTCATCATGGCCGAGTGAGTTACTTCCTGTTAATTTTCTCATACTCTTGATTGTGCTTGTAAAGTTAGTTGCACTAGAATCTAAGTCAAAAATCAATATGAGGTATATGAAAATATGTTGAAGGGATACTAAGTATATCGAAACTCAATTTGTTTGTAATAAAGTTGTAGTGCATTAATATCTTGAATTGTTTGAAATTGGTTGATCACTTGAAAGAAGCTAAATGAACTACTAGACTTTAATAAAAGAAATTATTCATGCACTTCATATGTTGAGTCACATTGCATTCACTACTATACAATTGGGGACAAGTGTATAATAGTGATGGTAGACATAACCGGTATATCATGTAAGTGGCGAGTAGGAGCCGGTAAGAACTACTTAAATTGATGGCTAGTAGGACCGTAATAACTACAAGTTTTTGATGGCTAGTAGGAGCCTGTAATAACTACAAGTTTTTGATGGCGTATAGGAGCCGTAAGATCTATAAAATTATTTATTAAAAGTTGTGGCTGTAATTGGCCTGAATACCCAACCCCGAATGAAGGGCGTAAATTCATTCAACATATGATTCCTGGAAAGTCATATGTCTTGTATGCTCACGTGGATGTTGCATTTCATATGTTTGAATAATAAACTTGAAGATTGATAATTTACTTCGAGTATGAATTTTGGATTTACTCACTAAGCCCATAAGCTTACAACCCCTATAGAATTTTATATTCTCAGGAACAACCTATTTTGAGCCCGAGGTCTTCCAGTATCCGTATACGTTTATGTTGAAGCTTTTGGAGAAATCTACATGAAGACTTAAATTAGAATTCTTTGAAATCTTTAATTTTGGATGTTATGTATTTATCTCGATCCTTGGAATTAGCGGGGTATGCCCCTAAGAAATTATGTATCAGACCTTTGGTTATTTATGATATGATATACTTTACTTCTGGATTCTTGTATGTTTTCTTTACTTGCTTAAACTATGCTTCCCAAAAGCGTCGCTCCTATTACCGTGTTAGACGCCTTACAAAAATACTAAGGCTTTTGCATGACTAAGGTAGCCATTCTTAAGCCTTGATATTATATGTGGCGGACTGCCACGTTTAGGGTACCCTTCGGGGCGTGACAAGCTATTAGGGTTCCAATGCCGCCGACTTATAGGTGGTTGGAATGTGAACAAAATCAAAATCAAAATCAAAATCCTTAATGTATAATTGCGATATCTGATATTTTTAATTACCGAAAAATTATGAAACTGATATTTTTGAAATCCTTATATTTAAATCGTCCTATCGATGTTATCAAAATATTTTTAATATTCCGAGCTCCGGGACACGATTTTCGAGAACTGATCTCGTCCGAGTCCGAAGGACACTCGGATTTCGAAAATCTGATATTTTTATATAACCATAAAGCCATTAAAACTATTACCACTATTTATTCTAACTTCCTTTTCTAGGCTAAAAAAAAAGGGAATGTGGGATCTAAAATTTAGGGTTTACTAGACTTTGTTGACCTTTAGGGTTTCGGTTGACTTTAATTATAAGATCAAACTTAAAAATAACCGAAAATTTTAGAGGTTTACAATATGTATGTAAAATAATTCTTTGAAAGAATCCTAAGAATATCGAGGCTATAATTGATTTAATGATTGTTTTAGTATAACACTTGATTTGTATGAGATTCTTTGATCACCTTAAATCTGATAATAATAATGTTTATATCATAAATAAATGGATTCATGCATACCATGAAGTGAGTCACATTGCATTAGGTTATTATCCTTGGGTGAGAATGATTGTAGCTCAGGTCGAAAGCAACACTTGGTAGAGTGACCGAACGCAATTGCTTGGCGACATGAAGGAAATGCTTGGTGGAAGATCCGAAAGCAAGGCTCAATTCAAGTAGATATGCTTCGCGATATTGATCGAAAGCATAAATCTTGTAACTAAAACTACTTGTTTTGAGGTTACATATCGTGTAAACCCCCCAGAAATTTTCATAATCTTAAAAATAATTCTAGAAGTATAATATTAAAAACCCGAAAAATCAACTTGAGATAAATTCAATTCTAGACCGAGTCAAATACCGGAAACGAAACCCTAAAACTCGAACCAAGTTAAAACTTAATTCCAAATAAGAACGAAAACGAGTTCTCTCAATCTTGAGAAAAACGAACCCCTAAAACAAAATAAAGTCCAATTACGATATAATCAACGTCCGTACGTCGATTAAAATAATCTACCCAATTCCTAAAACGCAAATCGAAAAACAATAGATCCAAATACCGCTTAACAACGAGATAATAAAATCCTAATTCCTTCAGTAAATATTAGAATCACAAAATCCAAATTTTCCACAAAAGTCAAATCGAGTCAACTCATAAACCTAGACTCGGTTAAACGATCCCGAGAACTAAAAATAAATAAATAATCACGAAATAAATAAGATAAACCACAGACGTCGAGCTAGAAATATAATACGATCAAAACTCAAAAATTATACGATCATACGAATAACTCAGTAAAATCGGAAATCAAAACGGAACCCTAAAAGTCAACAAGCCTACAACGAACCCTAGTGTTTAAGATCCGGCAACCTCCCGTTTCAAACCCTAGAAAACGAAATTAAGTTAATGGCCTAGAATAGTTCGTAATAACATAGGGTAACATAAAAATCAGATACGCGATTTTTGAGTGACCTTCGACCCAACGGGATCGTTCTCGAAAAGTGTGTCCCGGAGCTCGGAATATTAAAAATATCCGTTTACACCAATAGACTCGTAAAAATACAAGGATTCCAAAAATATCAGTTTTAGAATTTTTCGGTAGCTAAAAACTACAGATATCGCATTATTAACGCGTATTTTTATTACTACCTAACTTAATTATCTAATCTACTATTCATAGTACTTTTCTACTATTCATTACTATCACCTATCTCTACTTTTTTCTTACACCTATTTCTTATACCTACATATCTATTTTCTTACTTTTTTCATTTCCAATACACCTTTAATCACATCAAACTTTAACACATTACTTCTTTATTACCAAAACAAATTAAAATAAATCAATTCCCCCCCTTTACAAGCACTAACCGGCGCCTCCCCTCTCTCACATACATCTATTTATTTTTCTTTTTTCAAATTATTTATTACATCCAAAAATCACTCCAAAAATTCTATAAATAACCCCCCTTCCTCTTCCATTCTTTCACACAATTCTTTACACTACCAAAACTCTCTCAAAATCTCTCCACAAAATTCCTCATCAAGAATTCTCTCTACCAAAACTCTCAAATCAATTCCTCACAAAAATCATGTCTCATACATAACCACCTACCACATATCACTACTCACATAATACCCATTTCATTTACCATCTCCATAACTCTTACATACCTTAGGTAATATTTCTTCCATCTATTATTCATCCATGTCATGTAACTTAACATGACTATGGTGTTGTTTTGAAACTCATATGAGTAGTAAAAGCAACAACATGTTCATGTTTTGTTCTTGTACATAAGCTCCTATTTTATTATGTTGTTATTATTATTGTTATTATTTGCTTCTAATCTAACTTATATATGTATATATATTTATTTAGAGCATAAAAGCTCATTTGGTTATATTTATTTACATTCAAGTTATGCAATTTATTTATTTTAAAAGACTAGTCTTTCTAGTCTTAGACTGTCCATATCAAGTCAAAACAACCTTTTGATATTTATTTTCTTTAATCTTTCGGGACTAGTCCATTCTTAGTCCCGGTGCCTTGATAAAGCTAAGGCTCCAATACTTGATCGGATTCCTTGATGAAGCTAAGGTTCCCAATGTTTGATATTTTATTTCTTGCTCATTAATTATTATATTTCTTATGTTCTTATTATTTTATATGCTCATGATACTTGCATTTGCATAATGTTAATGTCTCAACTAGTCTAAAAATAGAATCTTGTTTTACTAAATAAACTAAAGCTAAGTTTCCAATTATATGATTTACCACAAAGACATGAAGTTATTATCAACAACCTAGAAATAGAATAATACAAGTTTTCTCAAGTTTTCTTAAATAACAAAGATAGTTTTACCAAGAAAACATAAAAATATTTCCTTGTACTTTTATGGTAATCTAAGTTTTTAGAAAAATAAATCGTTCATATTGAAAGTTTGAGACTTAAATTCTTTTCTAAAACTAAACTAGTTTTCAAAGTTAATATAAAAAAATCAACTCATAAGGAAATCACTTAGGAAAAGTAATGATTTTTAAATTCTAAAAGAAATAACTTGTTTTCAAAAGAATATAAATAAAGTAAGGTTAGCAATAATGGATTTTATCAATAAAGATGATTTTTTTCAAAGAAATGAAAGAACAAGTTTTAGAAACAAAAGCTTATTTAGAAATAAATAAAGAAGACAAGATCATTTTCTAAAAACCATCCTAAATACAAAAATTTATAAAAAGGTTTTTATCAACTTAATATACTTTTGATGAAAAGAACTTTAATCACTAAAAGGAAAATTTAATACAAGACTAAAGGATTAAGGAAAAAAAATTCAACTTGTTTTGGAAGAAGAAATGAAGAAAAAAAAAAGAACATACTCATTTATAACAACCTAGGAAAAATATAAAGTTTCTTTAAATACTTGAAAGAAATTTCAAACTAAAGTTTAAATGAATTGTTTTATGAAATAAATTGTTGAGGCACTACCATTAGGATTTTTGCATATAAAGTGAGCATACCTATATATTCAAAAGTGTTTATCAAATATATATTTATATTGTTACAAAAGTATTTTTTTTTAAAATGAAGTTGAGTTAGAAAATGGATTTTTGCAAAAGTTTAGAAAATTCGTTTTAAATCTGTACCTGACGTTTTCGGAACCCAAATGACCTTTTATGACCAAGATAAGTTTAGAAATGGATAGAACTTTTCAAATAGGTAGAAAACGGTATATCATATGCGAAATTCCGAGTTAAAATGAGCAAGTTATGGCCATTTTAAGTTGGAATTTCTTCTTATACGATTTTACCACGAATTTTAAGTAAAGTTTAGAATCTCCAAGAATAGAAATACATGAAATACTTATCCCGGGTATTTCTTTTGTCTAGGTGACAAAGGATACGGAAATACCCTACCCGAGGATTTCTACGACTAAGAAGATAGCGAAATGGACGAGTGAGTTATTCCTTCTAATTTCGTTACCTTGCTTGTGCTTGTAATGTAGTAGGCATTAGTATACTAAGAAAAGATAAAAACAAATACATTTGAGGGATTTCGGGATTATGCGTATGATTCTATGTTTATGCATGAATTGAGAATTAAGAATATCGCAACTTCGATCTGCTTGTTTAAATAATTTTGTTTACTTACTTGTATGATTGTTTAGTTGCTAAATTGATTGATCGCCCTAATAAACCTTAATAAGGTTTGACCTAAGAACAATAAAACGTTCACGCATAGCATCCATCGAGTCACATCTTTTTCGAAGGCTGCTACTCCTACGCGTAGAGTGTTGGCTGTGATCGTGCGGTGCCACGGGCCATGTTCCTTCCTGGAGAATCCAAATCTCGGGAAAGCGACTCTAGGTTCGGAGCCTAGCCAACCGAACGCTGTGGGTGAGGACTTGGGGACTAGCATAGAAGGTCGAGGACCTTCAACCCCGATTCCCTAACCTTTGATACGGAGGGTAAATCCGTTCTATATAGGTTTCTCGGATGACTATATATATTCGCGTAATCATGTGATTGTTGCATTATATGCAAAACATATGTGTGATTAAATAAATAAACTTGTTTGAAAATATGGTGCGAATGAAGAGGAATATCTCACTAAGCTAGTTGTAGCTTATACCCCTATAGATTTGTTGAAACAGGTATATTCGTGGATTGAATTTGAGAATCATGCATTAAGGAAGTCATGGACGAATGATTAAGGATATGGAATCATACGATGAAGAAATTTTGTAAGGTTCATTATATGTGATAACTATATGATTAGGGACGTATATTTATTTGAAGATAATAGAAGAATATGCCTGAAATTGAATTGTGATATGCTTATGTTTTATATTAAGTATTCTCTTTGCCTTGTTACTTATTATTATCAATGTAAATTGCGCTACTCTCCGATGCGTCCCCTTGGTTTGTGATGTACGCCTTGTACATAATATGGAAGCCTTTGCATGACTAAGGTAGTCATTCTAGGCTTTAGTATTGTGTACGGCGGACTGCCACGTTTGGTACCCCTCGGGGCGTAACAATATCACCAAACCCAGAATGGAGGGCGTAAATTCCATTCAACATATAGTTCCTGGAAAACTATATGCCTTGTTTGCCCACGTGTATGTTGTGTTTCATTTGATTGCTTAAACAACTTGTTTGAATTTTTGTTACAAGAAATTATTTATGGAAATAGTTCTCACTAAGCCTATTAGCTTATACCCCTATAGATATCTTTTGCAGTTCACTAATTTGTGGTTGAGGCCACGTAGACCCTGCAGCTGGGTATTTCCCTTTAGTTAAGGAATTTCAAGATAAAGTTAGTATTGGATAAGCTGTGAAATACTCTTGTAATAAATTTGTGAATAAGGGAAATGTCCCTAAGATTTGTAAGACCATTGTTAAGAATCAATGAATGTTATGAGTCATCTTTTCTTAATCTGTTATTATATTTTCTTAAGCTTCATCATTTTATGTATGGTCCTCTAAATTTGTGAGAGCACGTGTAAACCCCCAAATTTTTTGAATCGGTTTAGCATAAAACCCTAAATCGGAAGTCAAACGGAACCCTAAAGGTCAACAAAACCCTAGTTTACTTTAACCGATTAAGTCCGGCATTGCCGTTTTCTTTGGCCCTGGAAAACGAAGTTGGGATGATTAGCTAGAATAGTTTGTAATAACCATAGGTTATATAAAAATACCAGTTTTTGGAATTCCGGGTGTCCTTTGAACCCGATCGGACACAGTTCTCGAAAAACGTGTCTGGAAGCCCGGAATAGTTAAAATATTCTGAATACACCATTAAATTCGTAAAAATATAAGGTTTTCAAAATATCAATTTCGAAATTTTCGGTAGCTAAAAAATAACAGATATAGCTATTATACGCGTATTTTCTTACTACCGGTACTTTATTAGTCATATTTATCTTACATTACACTATTCATTACTATTCTACACTATTCTTTTATCTCTACTTTTTCTTACACCCTATTCTTACACTCTACATAACCTATAACCTTAACTTTTTACCTTTCTCATAACTTTATTTCACATCTACCTTACACATTACATCTTTCATTTAACAAAGTCCAAAAAAATAAAATCACTCCCACACCCCACAAACACACCCCCCCCCCCCCATGCTATGGCCGGCGCCCCATGTCCCTCTTCCCCCTCAATTTTGTTTCAATTTTTATTTATTTAATCACACAAAAATCACTCTACATTTTCCTATAAATACCCCCCTCCTCTTTCACTTCTTTCACACATTCACTACCCACAAATTCTTACCAAAACTCTCCCAAAATCTCCTCTCAAAATGTTTCTACAATAACTTCTTCTACCACAACTAAAACCCATAACCACATAACCATACCAAAGTCTCCTTTAGGTAACCACCTTCTATTATTTTCTTCTTTTTCATGTCATGTAACTTACATGACCATAGTGTGAGTTTCCAAAGACTACAAGTTATAGAAGCTACATTATGTTCATATATTGTTCTTATTCATGAAAATTTTATTTAAATTCATGTTATTATTTTTGTTCATATTATTGCTTCTATATCTAAATAATATTATCTATATATATATACATATTCTTTAGAGCATATAAGCTCAATTGCAATTTATTTATTTCATGCAAAGCAATTTATTTATTTACTCCATTGCAATTTAATTCCTTGTTAAATTAAGACTAGTCTCTAGTCTTAGACTTGTCCTCATCAAGTCAAAACAAGTTTTCTTTCTTTCTTTCTTTCTTTTCATTATTTTATTTTGGGACCAGTTTACTTCTTAGTCCCGGGAGCCTTTAACAAGCTAAGACTCTAATACTTGACTTCATTATTTATTTATTTTGTTTACTAATTATCTCATAATCATGTTCATTTAGATTGTTGTCCAAAAATTTTAATTTCTAAAAATAATTAAACAAAAGAAGAATTTTGTCACTTAGAAATAAGTTTATGTGAAGTATAAAATCTATGAGATAATAAAAATAACCTCATTTCCCCTCAAGTTACAAAAAGAACTCACTATAATTTTAGAAACTACTTTTACTTTAAAAAACTACTTAAACCTTTATTATTCCACTTTGTTTTTCAAAAGAAAATATTTGTTGATATAAAAATGGTTCTTTTTATGAAAAAGATAAATAAGATGAATGGCTAAGGAATTTTCAAGTAAAGACCTTTACAAACAAATAGGCAAAGAAAATCTATGGTTTGAAAACAAAAATAAAGTTATTTCTTTTCAAGTTACAAGAAGAAACCACTAAAATTTTAGAAACCACCTTACTATAAAAAGGTTTCTTAAGTCACATATTGATCCATTTTGTTTTTATCAAGAAAATAAATTTTTATGCATGGATAATTTCTATGAAAAAACATAAGACATGGGGAAAGAATGAGAAATTTTCAAATGAAGATTTTGTAAACAAATAGACAAAAGAAATTTATACAAGAAAAATAAATAGAAAGAATAGTGTATTTTCTAAAATAGTAGAAACTTAGAAAATAGAAAATTTATTTTCAAAAAGTTACTTAGGAAAAATAATAAAACCAATGTAAAACCTTTTGGAAAACAAAAGGAAACAAGGTATTCATTCAAGAAATTTACAAAAACAATTTTTGAAAACTATATTCTTCCAACATTGTTTTATTCAAGAAAAATAATTGGACAACAAAACACTTGAGCATGCTTAAATATGAGTTATATAAAGAGAATTTTTCAACTATATAGATAACTAAGTATTTATCAAACAAGTTTTGATTTCTTGAACCAAAGTTGTTTTTACTTGGAAAATCCATGGTGAATTTTGTCGCCACTATTTCGGAGCCTATTGACTTTATTTGTTGAAAATAATTTTAGAAATTGGTAGATCTTTTCGAGTAGGTAGAAATCGGTATATAATCGCGCGATTCCGAGTTAAAATGATCAAGTTATGGCCATTTTAAGTTGGAACATCCCTTTATACGAACTTTAATGTTCTTTTGACATTGTTTTGTCAAAATTCAAGAAAATCATCAAGGAATACTCATTGTGGGTATTTTCTTTGGTTATGTGACCCGAGGAAGGATTCTTTTATCCCGAAGATTATTACGACTAAGTGGAGTGTGTGAACGACTCACCCGCATAGAGGAATAGTCATCATGGCATCGTGAGTTTATTTCCATTAAATGCTATACTTGTTGTGCTTGTAAATTAGTTGCATTAGAGTTAGGAAAAGATAAACTAATATGTATGTAAAATAATTCTTTGAAAGAATTTTTAAGAATATCGAAGCCGGAATTGTTTTAAATGATTGTTTTAGTATAGTATTAATTTGATGAAATTCCTTGATCACCTTAAATTCCAAAATAATTATGCTATCACTTTATAAATAAATGAATTCATGCATACTACGAAGTGAGTCACATTGCATTTTGGGTTATTATCCTTGGGTGAGAAAGATAGTAAGCTTATGTCGAAACCAACACTTGGCGGATGATCCGAAAGCGATTGCTTGGCGGCTTAAGGGAAATGCTTGGCGGAAGATCCGAAAGCAAGGTCAATCAAGTAGATTCGGAATGCTTGGCGATGAGTGCTCGCGAGCATGAAAACTTTTTAACTAAAACTACTTGAATTGAGGTTATGTATCACCAAACCCGAATGGAGGGCGCAAATCCATTCAACATATAGTTCCCAGAAAACTATATGCTTGTTTGCCCCACGTGTTTGTTGCATTACATTTGTTTATTTAATTAACTTATTTGAAATTTTGTTACAAGAAGTTATTTATGGAAATAGTTCTCACTAAGCCTATTAGCTTATACCCCGATAGATATCTTTTGCAGTTTCCCTACTTATGGTTAAGGCCACGAGGACCCTGCGGGCAGGTAATTTCTTTTTGGGTAATAGAAATTTAGATAAAGTATAGTATTAGTAATGATGTACAAATATTCCTGTAATAGATTAGAGATCGGGGGAAAAATGTCCCTAAGTTTGTAAAACCATTAATATGAATAAATGATTATTATGAATCCTCTTTTCTTAAATGTGTTGATTATATCTTCTTAAACTTCAAAATTTCATATATGGTCCTCTAAAGTTGTGAAAGCACGCCTTACACTTAATAGAAAAGCTTTTGGGAATGGCTATGGTTGTCATACTTAAGCTTTAATATTGAGTGTGGCGGACTGTCACGTTTAGGGTACCCTTTGGGGCATGACAGCACGCCTTATACTTAATCAAAGCTTTGGGAATGGCTAAGGTGTCATACTTATCCTTTAATGTTGAGTGTGGCGGACTGTTATGTTTAGGGTACCCCTTGGGGCGTGACAGGACTAGTTCCAAAAATAAAAAGAAGATAAAGAAAAGAAAAAACATAATAAGAACATAATAATCGTATGAGTATAATAGTAAAAGCATAATAATAAAAACATAATATATGAACAAGAACAAAATATGAACATAATGTTACTTTCTTAACCTCCATGGGTTTTTAGCAAATACACACTATGCTCATGCTAAGTTACATAAACACAAGAAATAATCTATTAACAATACTATATCATAGAATTTAGATATGAACAAGAACAAAGTATGAATATATTATTGCTTTCCTAACTTCCATGGGTTTAGAAAACACACACTATATTCATACTAAGCCACATAAACGTAAAGAAAGTTGGAAGATTTTCACCTATAGAAGAAGAAAGTAAAGAGAACTTTGTGGAGAGAATTTTGAAGAGATTTTAAGATAGTTTTGGTAGTGAGTAAAAGGTGTGAAAGAAGTGGAAGGAAGGGATGGTATTTATAGGAAAAAGTGGAGGATAATCTATGATAATTAAAATAAATTGAAAATGAAATAAATGGAGAGGGAGAGGGACATTGCCGACACTACTTCATGAGAAGGGAGGGAGAGATTTATTTTTTGTTTATTTTTGTTAATGAAAAGTAAGATGTGAGAGATATGAAGTTGTATTGGAAATGAAAATTATAAAAAAAAAAAAAAATAAGTGTATAGGCTGTAAGAATAGGTACCAAGAAAAAATAGAGATAGATGAAT
The DNA here is from genome assembly GCA_024138025.1 of Combretum micranthum. Classification (NCBI taxonomy): domain Eukaryota; kingdom Viridiplantae; phylum Streptophyta; class Magnoliopsida; order Myrtales; family Combretaceae; genus Combretum; species Combretum micranthum. The sequence goes on from JAMXBD010002452.1 coordinate 151,075, forward strand.
AGTAATGAATAGTAAACAAGACAATTAAAGGATTGATAATAAAGAAAATAAAGGTAAAAAAGCTATATATATATAAATATATATATGATGATATTTTAGTTATCTAAAAATTCTAAACCTGATATATTATGAATCCTTATATTATTATAAGTCTAACGGTGTTATTGGAATATTTTTACCATTTTGTGTGTCCGGACTCTAATTTTAAAAGTTGATCCTACTCGGGTTCGAAACGAACTTAATTTTGGCAAATCTAATCTTTTTATGTTTTGTTATATTATAACGGACCATAATCTATGATTATTTCGATTTTATTGTTCTAGGGTTAAGACCACGGGATTGCCGGATCTAAACACATTGTTTTGACTTAGATGGTTGAAATAACCTAATTAATTTAATAATTTAATTTTAATGTAAATATAATATTAGTTCTAAATATTAAGTTTGAAGTGAATTTGATATATGACAATAAATTTGAAGAAATAGGTTTGATATACAATATGTAAATTCTTGTTAATATAAAAAGTGTGTTAAACATGTTATGAATTAACTATGTTTATTAATGTAAATTATTGATGTAAGTGTATATGTGTAATGAGATTAATGCTATTTTTTTATGTATATTAATGTGTATAGTATAATTAATATTTGTATCTCTTATGAATTAATATGTATGTGTTATGTTTAACATTATCAAAAAACTTTTGAAATGTCTAAAAATTTATTAGCAAAATTTTACAATAAGTTAAGCCCATTTTCAAGCTCAAATTAAGTCCAAATTAGCCCCAAATTAAGCCAAATTAAGCTAACCCATCATGTACCCAAAAGTCAAAATTTATGATAAATATGAGCCCATAATTTGGTCAAATGGACCCTCTTTTGGCAGCAAAAAATCATCCATCTGAATTTTCACTCTTCTTTTCTTCCTTTTGTTCTTCTTTCTTCAAACCATAAGCTCCAAACCTTAGCAAGAACAAGCTTTACTATTTTCTCCAAGCCAAAGCTTCTTCATGTAAGTTAATGAAAGTTATAAACCCTTTATTTGTTCTTTATTCTGATATAGATATAGAATCCATGTTATAATGAGTTTTAATGTCATATGAGTTTGAATGGTTTTATATACTAATAAATGTTGGATTGTGTTTTGTTATTATGTGAACTTGTTATATGTGTTATGGAAGTAGTGAGAAGTGTTGGTGAAGATTGAAGTTGATTTTGAGCAGTTAAGTTTAAGGTGAAGAGTAGGAGAGGGTTTGATATAACTGAAGTAGTTTGATGTGTCAAAATGATGTCAATGTTGCTAAGAGTAGTTAATATAGATAGAAGGTAGTATATAAAGCTAGATATGTGTTTGAAGATGGATTAAAAGTGCCTTAGACTACAATTTTGCAAAGTACAAAACAGGGGAAACATAAACTTTTCAAACAGGTCTGTTTTTGCATTTACGCCGGCATCTGGTACTTCAACGCCGCAGGCGTAGAGGTGGTGTTGAATGTGATCAAAACCGATTTTTTTAACGCGGCTTGTAACGCCGCCGACATTTGTGAAGAAATTGGCCAACGTTCAATTTTTCAAATCCTACATCGGCCAATGGGCTTCAACTTCGCCGGCCTTTTATCTATGTTGAATGCGAACAAAACTGATTTTTTTAACGCCGGCGTACGATTCCAATGCTGCCGACGTTCAGCTCAAATTTATGGGTGTAAATTGCCTATGTATCCCCTGAGTTTTTACAATGTCAACCTTTTTCAATTGTCTTTCTTTGCTTCATATATGGTCTTCTAATGAATCTATAAGTTATATAAACATGTTTTATGTATGAATTAAATGTTAAAGCTATATGTTAGGTTCATTGAATATTCTTGTATAGTTAACTTAGAATTGTGTGTTGTATATATGTTCTATGTTTGATTATTGATTTGTTTTAATATTTCTTATTTCAGTTAAAGGTTCTTTAGTTGATTCCTCTCTGAGTGGATATAGTGATACCCAATACAGGTACGCAGTAGCTTGCTTGTTGTATGTTAGGAATAGACATTACTAAATTTGAATTAATTCAATTCGATGTAATACTTTGATGAACTAGATGTCTATTACACTGTTTAATCTGGTCCGAGGAGCAGCAAACCTGTCATGATGAAATGACATGTTAGTTAGGCACTTTAACCTAAGTCATGATGCAATGAATTTACCATGTGTAATGGTACGCTATGATGCAATAGCAATTTGTTTATAGTTAAGTAGATAACTAATGGGGAGATTAGTATTTGAGTAACGTTTGCTTAAACTTAGGGGGGAATTCCATGATTTAGTTCAAAGTTTATGGGAACTTATGAACTAGATTCATGTTATAGACTGAGTTTAAGTAGAGTCGGGCAATAGCTTTGGAGCCCTAAATGAAGCTATTTCTTTATGGAATAGATATAGGAGATATAAGTATTCGGACTGCTTATATCAATCTCCTGAGCAGCTGTTGTTATTCAAGACTCCTAAGTTCCCAAAGCGTGATTCCGGGGTTTGAATACTATACTATTGTTTTGTTAAAAGAAAACTTAGTAACATAATGACTTAATCGTTGATGCATTTCATTAGAATTAATAACAACTTGTAATTTTGTAGTTTCTTATATTGACACTAATCTTTGTACATATGTGTATATATATATGGATTGCTTTTATTAGCAATCTTCTTTTGTTTAAAAATTGTTTATAAAGTGTTGGTAAAATTAATCAAACAATTCTCATAAACTATTAGTTTTATGACAACCTTACATATAATGTGAAAATGTTATATGTGTTTAGGGACTCGATACACTAAATCTCGAGATTTAGTCGGTCATGTCTTTACAATGGTTATTAGGGTTTTTATTTAATTTTCGGCCTCTAAAGACTAATAAAACTATCAAAAAATCTAAGAGCTTACATATTAGATTTAGCATCATTTCTTTATAATTATTTATTTACGCATCATTTGATATGCTCTCTCTCTCGGTTCCTATCCCAGTGCCAGCTTTTATGATTTTTCCTGCAAAAACAAACTATTAGGGGGTAAGCTACACCAGTTTATTGAGATATTTCCTTATGCAATAACGTACTCGTAACAAAACAAAACAAACAAGTTTGTTAACAAACATATGAGATGCAACGTCCATATGTGCAAACAATACATATAATCTACCGAAATTATATGTTTGATGGATTTGTATCCTCCATTCGGGGTTAGGGATTTTAGGACCATACGACCATAGTTTAAAAGAAAAAATTGTCAACTTTCGGGCTACTACGTGCCATAAAAATTTATAGATTTTTGGGCTATTAGTGACCATCAATACTATTCTTTCATCCTACCGAGGTGTAACAACGAATGCAATGTGACTCACTTCGTGATATACATGATCTAATTATTAGATTGGTTCTTAACAAATATATAAAATATCTTTGGGGTGATCAAAGAGATATACACAGACTTTCAACATGCCATAAAAGACAATAATTAAATTATCAACAATTGAAGTTCCAATATACTTAGCTTATTTTTTAACAATCACCATGCACACATTCATATCCCATGATAATCTCCACATGCAAATTCTATTTTTATCTTTTCCTTATTTTCTAATGCTTTTCTACTACAAGTACAAACTTGAATACATAAAAAACAAAGGAAAAACTCCCTCGTCCATAATGCAATTCCTAGTTGAAGTGATCCTTTGGGGAAAGTATGGCGAATTCTCATCGCCTAAAAAAAAAAAAAACCTTAAATGTATTTCATATGGTTCTACTTAAATTTCTAACACTATTTATTTTATTCGCATAATTTTCCCAGTTATGAAAGTTCTAACTTAAAATGACCATAACTTGCATATTTTAAATCGCAATCGTAAACCCCCAAATTTTTGGAATCAGGTTTAGCATAAAACCCTAAACCGGAAGTCAAACGGAACCCTAAAGGTCAACAAAACCCTAATTTATCGTATCAAATTAAATCCGCATTGCCGTTTTCTTTGCCCTGGAAAACGAAGTTGGGACAATTAGTTAGAATAGTTCGTAATAACCCTAGGTTTTATAAAAATATCAGTTTTGCAAATTTCGAGTGTCCTTTGAACCCGATTGGATACGGTTCTCGAAAAACGTGTCCGGGAGCCCGGAATAGTTAAAATATTCCGAATACACCGTTAAACTTGTAAATATATAAGGTTTTCAAAAATATCAATTTCAAAATTTTTCGGTAACTAAAAACAACAGATATAGCTATTATACGCGTATTTTCTTACTACCGGTACTTTATTAGTCATATCTATCTTACATTACACTATTTATTACTATTTTACACTATTTTTTTATCTCTACTTTTTCTTACACCTATTCTTACACTCTACATAACCTAAAAATTTAACTTTTTACCTTTCCTATAACTTTATTTCATATCTACCTTACACATTACATCTTTCAATTATCAAAAAGTCAAAAAAATAAATCATCTCCCCCCTCCCATGGTACATGGCCGATGCGCCCCCCTCTCACAATCCCCTCAATTTTGTTTCAATTTTTCTTATTTTAATCACACAAAAATTCCTCCACATTTTCCTATAAATACCTCCCTCCTCTTTCACTTCTTTCACACATTCACTACCCACAAATTCATACAAAAACTCTCTACAAATAATTCTACAACAACCTTTACCAACAAACCAAAACCCATAACCACATAACCATACCAAAGCATCCTTTAGGTAACCACTTCATATTTCTTTCTTCTTCTTCATGTCATGTAACTTACATGACCATAGTGTGAGTTTCTAATGCAACAAGTTATGGAAACTACATTATGTTCATGTATTGTTCTTGTTCATGCCAATCCATTTATGTTTATGTTGTTATTTTGTTTTATTATTATTAATATATTATTATCTATATATCTGTATGTATATACATAATCTTTAGAGCATATAAGCTCACTTGCAATTTATTTATTTCATGCAAATCAATTTATTTATTTATTCCATTGCAATTTATTTATTTATTCCTTGTCGAATTAAGACTAGCCTCTAGTCTTAGACTTGTCCTCATCAAGTCAAAACAAGTTTTTCTTTCTACATTTTATTTTGGACTAGTCTACTTCTTAGTCCCGGAGCCTTGAAAAAGCTAAGACTCCAATACTTGACTTTATTATTTATGCTTTATGTTATTTTGTTTACTATTATTCTCATAATTATGTTCATTTAGATTGTTGTCCAAAAATTTTATTTCTAAAAAATAATTGAACAAAAGAAGAATTTTGTCACTTAGAAATAAGTTTATGAAAAGTATAAAATCTATGAGATAACAAAAATAAACTCATTTCCTCTCAAGTTACAAAAAGAACTCACTATAATTTTATAAACTACTTAAACCTTTATTATTCCACTTTGTTTTTCAAAATAAAATATTTGTTGATATAAAAATGGTTCTTTTTATGAAAAAGATAAAATGAATGGCTAAGGAATTTTGAAGTAAAGACCTTTACAAACAAATAGGCAAAGAAAATCTATGGTTTGAAAACAAAAGTAAAGTTATTTCTTTTTAAGTTACAATTTTAGAAACTACTTCACTATAAAAAGGTTTCTTAAGTCACATATTATTCCACTTTGTTTTTATCAAGAAAATAAATTTTTATGCATAAATGATTTTATGAAAAACATAAGACATGAGGAAGGAATGAGAAATTTTTCAAATGAAGATTTTTGCAAACAAATAATGCAAGGAAATTGTACAAGGAAAGTAAATAGGAAGAATAGTGTATTTTTCTAAAAACCCCAAAATAATATATAGGAAACTTAGAAAAAAGAAACTTATTTTCAAAAAATTACTTGGATACATATATAAGCCAACATAAAACATTTTCGATAAATAAAAGAAACAAAATAGTCATTTCAAGGAGTTTACCAATCTGGAATTCTTGTAAACTATATTTTCCTAAAACAACTCCAAAACCGGCATGATTTTACTTAAGTAAAATAAATGGACAACAAAACACTTGGGCATGAATGAATATGAGCTAAGTAGTCATCAAAAGAGAATTTTTCAACTATATAGATAACTAGGTATTTATCAAACAAATTTTGATTTCTTGAACCAAAGTTGTTTTGTGTTGGAAAATGTGGTAAACTTTGTCGCCACTGTTTCGAGGCCTATATGACCTTGTTTGTTAAAAATAATTTTGGAAATGAGTAGATCTTTTCGAGTAGGTAGATATCGGTATATTATATGCGCGATTCCGAGTTAAAATGACCAAGTTATGGCCATTTTAAGTTGGAACATTCCTTTATACGAACTTTAATGATATTTTGACATTGTTTTGTCAAATTTCAAGAAAATCATCAAGGAATACTCATTGTGGGTATTTTCTTTGGCTAGGTGACCCCGAGGAAGGATTCCTTTACCTCGAGGATTATTACGATTAAGTGGTATGTGAACGACTCATCCGCTTAGAGGAATAGTCGACATGGCATCGTGAGTTTATTTCCATTAAATGCTATACTTGTTGTGCTTGTAAATTAGTTGCATTAGAGTTAGGAAAAGATATATCAATATGTATGTAAAATAATTCTTTGAAAGAATTTTAAGAATATCGGAGCCGGAATTGTTTTAAATGTTTGTTTTAGTATAGCATTTGATTTGTGTGAAATTCCTTGATCACCTTAAATTCCAAAATAATTATGCTATGACTTTATAAATAAATGAATTCATGCATACCACGAAGTAAGTCACATTGCATTTTGGGTTATTATCCTTGGGTGAGAAGGATAGTAAGCTCATGTCAAAAGCAACACTTGGCGGATGATCCGAAAGCGATTGCTTGGCGGCTTAAGGGAAATGCTTGGCGGAAGATCCGAAAGCAAGGTCAATCAAGTAGATTCGAAATGCTTGGCGATGAGTGCTTGCGAGCATGAAAACTTTTTAAACTAAAACTACTTGAATTGAGGTTATGTATCACCAAACCCCGAATGGAGGGCGCAAATCCATTCAACATATAGTTCCCGGAAAACTATATGCTTGTTTGCCCACGTGTTTGTTGCATTACATTTTTTTGTTTAATCAACTTGTTTGAAATCTTGTTACAAGAAGTTTTTATGGAAATAGTTCTCACTAAGCCTATTAGCTTATATCCCGATAGATATCTTTTGCAGTTTCCCTACTTATGGTTAAGGCCACGTGGATCCTGCGGGCAGGTAACTTCTTTTTGGGTAATAGAAATTTAGATAAAGTGTAGTATTAGTAATGTTGTACAAATATCATGTAATAGATTAGTGATCAAGGGAAATGTCCCTAAGTTTGTAAAAACATTGATATGAATAAATGATTATTATGAATTCTCTTTTCTCAAATGTGTTATTCATATCTTCTCAAACTTCATAATTCCATATATGGTCCTCTAAAGTTGTGAAAGTACACCTTACACTTAATATAAAATCTTTTGGAATGGCTAAGGTTGTCATACTTAAGCTTTAATATTGAGTGTGGCAGACTGCCACGTTTAAGGTACCCATTGGGGCGTGACAACAATTTTGCATATGAGTAGTCATTTTCTACTTTCTTCAAATGTTCTATCTATTTCTAGGGTTATTTTTAACATTTGAGGTCATTTAGGTCTAGTAATCATACTATATTGATAGCATCCAGTATATCCTCCACATTGTCCTTTTTAATTTTTCAAAACTTTTAATTTATTTGGATTCCTAAGCCAACTATAAAATATTCCATCTTTAGAAATCATATAATAATGATAATAACTCATATTACAGGCATGATCCTAGTGATGCTTCTCAAAATTGAAAATTTATTAAAACAACTTTCATGGGAGGTAGAAAGTTAAGTTTTTTAAAATTACTTTTGGATGTTTAAACAAAGTTTCAACTCTTGAACTTTTATAAATATGAATGCTTAACTAAAAACCATAGTTTTATATTTGCTTTGAGTTTCATGAATATTTCATTTTTTTAATAAAATTTTTTTAGCTAATTATTTTCAAAACATGAACTTGAAGGGTTGGTGGAGAAAAATCTAAGGTGTATTATCATTGAAATTTCCTTAAGTTTTGGTATTTAAGAAAATTTTAGGTAAATGATTTGTTCTAAATTTCTTTTGATAAAAAGAGAGTTCTCATGTGTATTGAGAAAGAATTTCAAGTTGTAAATTTTTTCCAATCATTACATGGGATCATGACATTAAAAAAAAAAATTAGGAGGTTGAGTTTGTTTCAAAATTTGCTTCTAGATTTTCGGAAAAAAAAATCTAAATTGCTAGATCTATATGAATTTTAACAAAAAAAAATTATGGTCTATTTTTTTAGCTCATATCTTTGAATATTCTAAACTCATATTAAAACTTTATTCAACTAAATATTTTCCAAAACATGAATCTTTATGTAAATTACTTTAGCAAAAATCCTCTCTTTTTTATAAAACATGAAGCCTAAAGAAAATCATGGCTTAACATTTTATTCAAGCCTTTGAATGTTTCATGCTTATTTCCAAAACTTCATTTTACTAAACATGGATTTTTCTTCTCTATAGTAAAAATGCTTCAAGTGGTATTCTTAAAAAAAAAAAAAAATCTACTAAGTCATGGCATCTTGAAATTTTAAATGGATATTTTACTCTAAATCTTTATTATTGATGTAGAGATTCCTCATGTATTGAAAATAAGATTTTTAGGAAAATTTTACATAACAAAGAATTATCAACATTTATGTTTTTAGAAAAATTCATTTTGATATGGTAACAACATCACTATGAGTATATAGTGTTGAGTTTAAAATAGAAATCATAAAAAAAATTAATTGCATGGAATCATACCTAAAAAATTAGAAATAGATAAACAAGAGCAAAAAGGTATAAAAACAAAAACATGGGAGTCTTATCTATTATTAAGACTCCTAAGACTTGAAATATTCCAGTCACCATATGAAATAAAACAAAAGGAGCATAAGGAAATGAAATATGGAAGTCTTAGATTTTTATCAAGGCTTCCCAAGACTTGAAATATTTTCTGTAAACCCCAATAAATTTTGGTTGATTTTAAATTTGATCATAGAATTAAAAGTCAACTGGAACCCTAAAAGTCAACGAAAGTCCAGTACAAAACCTAAAATTTAGGTCCGGCATTCCTGTATTTTGTAGCCCTAGAAAACGAAGTTGAGATATTTAGTAATAATAGTTCGTAATATCTTGAAGAAGCATAAAAATATCATATTCGCGAATTTCGAGTGTCCTTCGAACTCAAACGGGATCAGTTCTTGAAAAGCGTGTCTCAGAGCCTGGAATAATAAAAATATTCGATAACACCGCTAGGACCGATTTAATGCAAGGATTTCAAAAATATTCGTTTCGTAATTTTTCGGTAAATAAAAATAATAGATATCGCATTTATACGCGTATTTTCTTACTATTGGTATTTTACAAGTCATATATACTTTACATTACACTATTAATTACTATTCTACACTATTTATTTATCTCTACTTTTTCTAACACCTACTCTTACAAACTATACACCTATTATCTTTACTTTTTACCTTGCACATAACTTTATATCATATCTACTTTACATATTATTACTTTAATACACAAAATTACAAAAAAAAAAAAAAAAAAACTCTCTCCCTCTTACCCATGCATGGCCGACACCCCCCCCCCCCCCCCCCCCCCCCCCCCCCCCTCTCTACCTTTTTTTTTTCAATTTTCTTTAATTAAATCACCAATATTCACTCCTCATTTTCCTATAAATACTCCTCTCCTCTTTCACTTAATTCACGCATCTTCTACCCACAAAATTTCACTCCCAAAACTCTCTAAATCTCCTCTCAAACACTCTCCTAAAACTCTCTAAAATTTTCTTCACGAAACCCTCTTCTTCTCTTACAGACACTATTTTAGTTAAGAATTTTCTTAAAATCTTTCTTACCATGTCATGTAACTTTACATGACCATGGTGTGAGTTTCCTAAACTTAATGTTATGGAAGCTACACTATGTTCATATATTGTTTTTGTTCATGAATATGCATTCATATATTTATGTTGTCATTTTACTTTTGCTCATATTATTATTGATTTCTTATATATATGTAACTAGATATAATTATGTACTTATATGTAACCTTTAGAGCATATAAGCTCATTGTTATTTATTTACCTCCAAGTTATGTAATTTATTTATTTATTCCATGTTATTTTAAGACTAGTCTTGTCACGCCCCAAGGGGTACCCTAAACGTGGCAGTCCGCCGTACACAATACTAAAGTCTAGGAATGACTACCTTAGTCACGCAAAGGCTTCCATATCATGTACAAGGCGTACATCACAACCAAGGGAACGCATCGGAGTAGTGCAATTTATATTGATAATAAATAAGTAACAAGACAAAGAGAATACTTATCATAAAACATACATATTATATTTCAATTCTTAGGGCCATATCCCTCTTCTAATAAATATACATCACTAATCATATAGGCCATTACATATAAAGAACCTTACAACATTACTTCATCTTATGATCCCATTTCCTTCATAGAAGCTTAATCATCCTTCCATGACTTCCTTAATGTCATGATCCTCATTTAAGCCATGGGTATACCTGTTTCAACAAAGTCTATAGGGGTATAAGCTACAACTAGCTTAGTAAGATATTTCTTTTCATTCGCACCATATTTTCAAGCGAGTTTATTTATATTTTCACACATATGCTATGCATACAATGCAACAATCACATGATTACGCAAATATATTAGTTATCCGAAAATCATATATAGAACGGATTACCCTTCCGTATCAAAGGTTAGGGAATTGGGGTTGAAGGTCCTCAACCTTCTACTGCTTGTCCCTAGGTCCTTACCCACAGCGTTCGGTTGGCTCGGCTCCAAACCTAGAGTCGCTTTCCCCGAGTGATTTAGATTCTCCAGGAAGGAACATGGCCCGTGGCACCGCACGATCACAGCCAATCCAACTCTACGCGTAGGAGTAGCGGCCTTTCGAAATAGATGTGACTCTATGGATGCTATGCATGAGCGTCTTATTTTTCTTAAGCCAAACCGTATTAATGTTTATTGGGGGCGGTCAATCAATTAAGCCAAACCGTATTAATGTATATCCATAATATCATGAAATTCACATGTCTAGAGAAATTTAAACAAGAAAATAAGTTTTCAAAGAAGTATAAACTTACCTTAAGAAGCTTTAGTTTGTTGGAAGACACTAGATTCCAAGTCTTGTTCTACCTAAGGTGATGGGGTGCAACACATGGGGAGACAAGGAGCAAAGTTTGAAAGAAAGAAAAAGGAAATTCATATGAAATTTTGGTCTGTTTTGGAAAGTGTCCTTTTGATAAAAAAAAAAAAGGGCTTATACTTATTCAAAATTTGACTTTAGGGGCTGCCTAAGTATGGGCTTCAATTGGCATGGATTTGGGCTTGATTTTTTGCCTAAAATCAATGTTTTCAGTGCTTATTTAAATCCAAAATTTCTGCTATGTGTAAGAATACACATTAAGCATAATTAACTTGTCTTAAACAAATTATTACAAACTTCATAACACTTACATCCATGCAAGCACCACATAAATATTAATGACACTTATACTAATATTCAAATTCACTAATACAAACACATACACATACACTAGCATAAATCATATTCATCATGCTTCATGATCATGCATAAATTCATTAACATATTTATAAAATATGATTTTGGAAATTTATGGCTATTTCAATGTATGAACTCAATAAATAATAAATTGTCAAATAATTCAAAGTTCCGATAGATATGAAACATAATACCAAAATTTAATAAAAAATAATCAAAATAGCATAATGAAAGCATAAGTGAAAGAATAAATATTAAAATGATAAAAAGATTTTGGATTATAAAATTTAAAGTTAATATAAAATGTTAACTACCAAGAAATAATAAAAACATCTGTTTGTTTAGGTTAGAATTGGTTTAATTAACTAGTACAATAAATAAGTAATTTTAAACTTTGAATAGAATGTGATTTGGAGATTAAGTTTAGATAGTTTAATTCAATCAAGTAAATTAAATTATAGAATATAACTAGATAGATTAATATAAATCAAATTAATAAATGGTTTAAATAAGAATTGAGATACAAATATTCCTTTCCAATTATCTATTTGCTTCAACTATTCCTTTCATGAATATAATCTACTAATTATTGTCAACTATCAAAGTTGGATTCCATCCTTTTCAAATTTATTCATTTGCTTTAACAATCTTTTTCAACAAATCAAAATTTCTCAACTTTGTAATTCTCTAACTAAATTTATTCTTTCAATTTCAAATCTCTAAATCCTTGGAAAATTTAAATTAAATGTTATCAACTTTATAAGTCCTAAGTATAATCTATTTTATGACTTCAATTATTTAATTCTTTACAATCATTAACTTGAAATTCTTTTTCATACAATTTATAAACGACCTAAATTTCTCAAGTACAATTGCCCGATTTTATAAAATGTTTTGATTTAGCCATTTTAACCTTAATTCTAATTCTCTAATCCTCAAAATTTTTGAGCTCGATTGCTTAATAAATATCAGTTTCTAAGCCTGAACTTAGATATCATATTTCCTTGAATTAAACATTAAATTAGATTTTGATTCAAACTATTAATTTGTAATATATATATTCTTAAATTATTTTCTAATTATTTCTAAATCTAAAGATATTCATCTGAAAGATTTAAACTAAATCTCTTAGCCATAAATATCTTTAATTTTTTTTATCCTTATCCTTTTATTTCCTTTTTCCTTTTCCTGCTACATGTTCTTTTCTTTTCTCCTTTCTCATTTACTTTTTCCTTCTTCTTTTCCTCCATTTCTCTTTTTCTTCATTTCCAAAAATCTAACTCAAAATCTCAAATTCAAGTAAACCATAGGAAAGATTGAAGATAGAAAACAAGATTTGAGTAGGAGTTAAAGCATGAAGAAGCTTCATCAACTTAAGAGGAATAGTAGTAGCTAAGATCAGGTGACTTATGTTGACCAAACTTGTAAGTTAGGTTGTTTTTTACTTTTATAGTTGTTATTGCTTGCATATGATGAATTAATACTAGTAATAAGTACAATATAAGATAATACTTGTAATATATGAAGTTATATGTTAAAAACCTAAGTGAGATCTTGCATGTTAAAATAAGGATTTTGATGAAATACAAAATAGAAACATGTTTATAAATGTTGTAGATGATGATTCTAAGTTTATCTATTGAGTTTAAGGTGTTTGATATAGAATTTTGATGAAAAAAAAGTAGTAAAATAAGTTGAATTTCGAAACATAAAAATAAAGCTAAGAGAACAGGGGAGAACACGGGGAGATTTAGTAGTCGTGCTCTTTTATTTTTGAGAAACATGGTTGAACACGACCAAACCAATCTAATCGTACTTCACTATGATTCAATTTACATGTATATTTCCTAAATAGCATGGCTAGAACACGGTGAGCCTTATTCCACCATGTTTCTCTTTGTTTCTTACGCGTATGTTGTGTTAAGTGAAGCACGGTTGGAACATGATCAACCTTATCTCACCGTGCTTCTCTCTATTTTCAAATCCATGGATAATTCAATGGAAACATAGGGTAAACATGACCGTGTATCTACCTGTGTTTATGAGCATGACCTTAAGCACGGTTGTGTACCGTCCCCTATTTCGCATGTGTTCTTCATAAAAGTGAAAAAAATAAATAAAAGAAATAAATGAATAACGAATGATAGATATGATATTTAGTATTTGTATAATTAGGAATGAAATAAGTTAAGTTAATTTAAAGAATGGATTAATAGGTTTAATAATCAATTTGAGTTAACATAATATCTAAGTATAAAATGAACTTAGTAAATAACCTTAAGTTCAATTAACTTAATAGACTTTAATAAGCTAAAATGAATTAGATTAATTAAGTTTAATCAACTTAACTTAGTAATTGAATTAAATGATTAATTCCAAGCAACTAGGCTAAAGTTAAGTTGATGAAAGTTTAATAACTTCTAATTGGCAAGCTTAATGTGTAAGATTAAACCATAATTAACATAGGGAATATGTTGTTTCAAATGTTTGTTTGTTAGGAAAAATGAAATTTTTGAATATGAATAATATGATGATGTTTTTGTAATAATTGACTATAAACGAAGATAAAAGAAATAATTCGACAGGCAATGAGAACTATCTATATCTTGGCAGGCCGATCTTCGGAGCAATGGTGAGGTTCCTACTTAGTGTATAGTTAAATAGGTTTTTAAAATAATCTTTGTTTCGATCAAGTATAAAATATTGAATTGTCACTATTTTTGTTTCATAGGGAGAATGGGTTGATCTTTAGTTTTCCTAGAAGTTTGTTAAGACTTAGCTTGGATAATAGGTGAGTAATATTGACTTTATCACATGGTTTGTGCTTATAATATAGTTGCACCTAAATTAAAATAAGTATAATTGAATATACATGGGGATTAAGTATTCATATGTTGGTTGATGATTGCACTGTTTGATAAATTATTAAAATAAAAGTGATCACACATTGTTTGTAACAATTAGGTGGTTGTTGATAATGACTATTTGTTAATTGATTGGTCACCTTAATAGCTAGTCATAATACTATCTAGACACTTAATTAGATAATCATGCATTGTGTGGTTACATAAAATGCATTTGTTTTGGGTAACCACACTACGTATTAGTATTTTGGTTCTCTGGTTACTGTTGGTTTTTCTAGATTAAATGGTCCTAGTTCTATGCAAAGTTTCCACTATTCCATCGATTCAACAAAAACTAAGTAGGCACCGAAAGATGTTTCCTGTGGTGTCGCATGAAATAGCTAATACTTAGTGGAGTTTTCAAGTTCTAAGGTGAAGTGAGGTTATGTCAACCACACTACATATTAGTATTTTGGTTCTCTGGTTACTGTTGGTTTTTCTAGACTAAATGTTCCTAGTTCTATGTAAAGTTTCCACTGTTATGTCGATTCAACAAAAACTAAGTAGGCACCAAAGAATGTCTCCTGTGGTGTTGCATGAAATGGTTAATACTTAGTGGAGTTTCTAAGTTCTAAGGTGAAGTGAGGTTATGTCAATAATATATACACATATAAGTAACAAATAAGTTTAAAAAGGAAATCCTCCTTCCTTAGTTATCTTTAAGGTGAAGTTGAGGTTACATTACTTATGTATATACAAGTTGAAAGTAAATCCTTCTTCCTTAGTTCTTAGTCTCTATTGGGGGTGTGTAACTAGTATTGGTTCCTTTAACTATAAAGTCCCAAAGGGTATCCTAAATGTGGCAGTCCATCGTACATAATATTAAAGCCTAGGAATGACTTCCTCAATCACTTAAAGACTTTCATATCATGTATAAGGCGTATAACATATCGAAGGCAACACATTAGTATAGTGCAATTTACTTTGATAACAATTAAATAACAAGGCAAGTGACATACTTAACATGAAACATAAATAAGGTCAGTTACAATTTGTAGAGGCATACCCCTCTAATGTCTTCAAGTCTATATAAATACATATCCTGGTAATCTCCAAAATATCACCATATCATATTTTGCTTATAAAGAAATTACAAGAAAATAAATCCACTCTATGTTCCCATTTCTTCTATAAGAGCTCAAAGATCCACCAATGATTTCCTTAATATCTTAATTCTCGAATGAAGTCTCAAGCATACTTGTTTCAATAAAAACTATGAGGGTATAAGCTTATAACGAGCTTAGTGAGGTGTTCCTTGTCATTTGTACAGATAATCATAAATAAATAAGTTGGTTAGACAAGCATATGCTTTGCTTATGAACAGTACTTAAATGTCTTTTGATCCTGTTTAGGGCCGGCTTTCACTCCACTTTAACTTTCATATCAGGAACGTCGACTTACACTTGCAATATCGAATTTGACTTTCCGAAATCTTTTCTCCTGGCTCATATTCACATGAAAAACACACATATATATAGTTATCTAGAACTTCTATATAGAATGGATTTACGCCATCCATATTAAAGGTTAGAGAATTGTTGATGAAGGTCTTCGTGATCTTCGACTACTAGTCCCCACCCAGGCATTCACCTAAAGCTTTTGGTTGGCACGGCTCTAAACCTAGAGTTGCAGTCCCCAAATGATGTGGATTCTCTAGGAAGGAGCAAGGCTAGTGTCCCAGTATGCTCACAACTCATCTAACTCTACGTGTAGGAGTAGCAGCCTTCCGACAATGTGACTCGATGGATGCTATGCATGATTGTTTTCTTGTTAACGTCATTCCATATTATGATTTATTGAGGATGATCAATCAATTTAAACAAACATAGCAATCAATCATACAAATGAATAAACATAGTTAAACAAACATTCTAGTGTTGCGATATGCTTAGCATTTACTTAATCACACAAGAAAAAGAAACACATGCTTAACCCTTGACAATCCCCAATACATTCCCATTTTTATCTTTTCTTATCATGCTAGTGCAACTATTTTACAAGTACAAACAAGGTACCGAATTTAGGGGAAAAAAACTCACTCGTCCATATCGCAATCTTCTTAGTCGTAGTAATCCTCAAGAAGGGGAGTCTCGTATTCCTTGTCATCTAGATAAAAGAAATACCTAGAAAATGAGTATTTCATAGAGGTTTTATTTAAACTTTCTAATTATATCTTGTTATTTTCGTCAAAATTTGAATTAAAGAAAATTCTAACTTAAAATGGCTATAACTTGCTCATTTTAATTCAGAATTTCGCATATTAGATGTCATTTTCTACCTAATCGAAAATATCTATCTATTTATAAGGTTCCTTTTGACATTTAAATCCATTTGGGTTTCAAAATAGATCGGTACAAAATGGAAACGAAAATTCCAGCCCCTATGTCACGCCCCAAAGAGTACCCTAGACGTGGCAGCCCACCACATATAATATCAAGACTCCAAAATGACTGCCTTAGTCACACGAAAGTTTAGTATTACATGTAAGGCGTCTAGCATGGTAATAGGAGATGCTTTTGGGAAGCATAGTCTAAGAAAGTAAAAATGAACATACAAGAATCCAAAAATAAAATAATTATAGAATTTGTCACGCCCCAAAATAGGGCCTAGTAGTATCATCCTGTAGTCATCATACCACGTGTGCACCCGTAATATGAGAACCGTCTTGCAAGTCAGATATTACAAGACTCTATCTTATAATTGTTACATGTAATGTAGTCATACCAAAATATTATATAAATACTAAGGATTCCGATTTTCCTTAGTTTGCCAGAACCGCAGAGAATCGGTATCCCCTACCAAATAATGAAATTGAGATCAAACCTATAAAATACAAGAACTTAATTAATTATACCATTTATCTAAGTTGTCCTTTGAAACCAATATAATCTACGAAACTATCTTCAGCAAGGTCTTTTGATGTAGCACTCTTCACTCGTGCTTAACCCAATCCCAGCTAACATTATACCTGCATAAAGACTGTTGGAGGGTGAGCAAAACCACACGCTCAGTGAGATGACCTGACCAGACCACATATCAAACAATGGAAATCAAGTTTACTTAGCAAACATATGTAATGCCACAATCAAGCATATGAACAATTACAAGCCTGGAGAATCCGGAGTCCAAAGCAGGATGGAGATTTACCCCTCTCATCGGGGTTGAAGGAACCAGTAGTACATAGTCTATCCAGAAGAAGCCAAGCATACAGGGGAATCTACGATTTCTCGTATTAGGGTTATCACTTTTAATATGATAGTTTAACAAACCATCCCATGTACATACCTTTAGCAACTCCCTAAGCATTAGTCATCCAAGCAATACCATAAGCGGCGTCCTTCATTTACCACTTAGTTCTTATGGTACTACCAGATCAAAGGTAATCTTGCGTTGATCTACTAGCCTCTAGCCTAGGTCAACCAAGCATTACCAGAGTCCCGGATGGCCAACACGTAATAGACTACTACGCTTTTAGAGATGCAAATATGCAATATATGCGATGCATGTCCATTTCATTTTATGGTACCAATAGTTTTTAGTCAGGTTCAGGGCGATAATACAATTACAGACAAACATCAACATGCTCCATACAATTGTCATCATACAAAGAAATTGTTAATCATAATAAGATGTTTTGGCAATCATACATACACCAAGCAGCATGCAATTTACCCAAACCCACATGTAATTCAGTTTGATATGTTATTATCAACGCCACTAACTACAAGCACAAACAATATGATAAGGTCAAAGTCCCTCACCTGTGGTCCTCGCTATATTGCTGTAATAAGCTACTGGTAGTCCGAGAACCGATTTATATTCCTATGGAATGAAATAACAGATATTTATTATTTTACTAATCTATTCTTCTATTAGTTCCGAAGATAAGATATTTGAAATATCATATTCACCGGATTAGTTTTGGTATAACTTATACTATTATTTACACTAGTTCTAATATTAGATATATTTTAGAAATTATGTACTCATTTCTTTTTATGGTTTTACTTAGTATATTAGTCTAAGCTGAGTTAATTTGAAACTAATCGCCTAATTCAATTACTAAATCTACTTTCATTAATTTAATCGATCCAATATGATTTTACTTATTGAAATAATTCATTTAAGGTATATTAGTTTTATTTATATTAATTACAATTCATTGTCACTTATTATGACAAATTATTTATTAATCATAATATAATTAGTGTAACTAAACTTCTATAATTATCTAGGTATCCTATCTGGATATTTAATAAATTTTCATTACCTGTATTGGTCCTTTAATGATCCTATGATAATTAATTATTATTTAATATTTATTTTTATTTTGCTTGTCTTGATCTTAAAGTATTTTATATTTCTATTGAGCATTCGAAAAATTAATATTTAGTAGGCTTATATTTTTATACTTATTATTATTATTGCTGTTTTTATATTGTTCCTTACCCGACCCATTATAGTACTCGTATTTATTTACTATTATTTAATGTCGTCGTGTTTCTTTTTATATACTTCATATAATTTTCTTGAAATGTAAAAGGTAATATATTATTCAAAAATTTATCTTATTCCGATTTCTATTCTTATGTATAAATTAAGTATTTTATAATTATTATACTTTATTTTTATTTATAAAGTGCAATAATATGAATAATAATGATAATAATGTTAGTAATATTAATAATGTGAATTATAAGGTAATTTGCTAGTAAAACCAATATTATTTTTCATAATAACTGTATTAAAATAGTAGTAATCTTAAAGATAACAATAATAATAATACATATCATAGTAATAATAATACTAGTAATAATCATAATAGCGGTAGTATCATTAATAATATTATTTATAATATATATCTTTATAATGATAATGATATTCATTAATGCTAATAAAAATAATAATAATAAGTGGTATTAATAACAATAATTATCATAATAATAGTATCATTAACAATATTACTAATACTAACATTGGTAATGATATTAATAATATTAATAATAAGGATAATAATAATAATATTAATGATAATTTGATCAATAATAATAATATCACTAATAATAGTAGTAATAATAATCACATCATTATTGATAATAATAATAGTAGTAATGATAATATTAATGAAATTAACAAAATCAATAATAGAATCATAATAAGAATTATATTAATAACAACAACAACAACAACAACAACATTCAGAATATAACAGATTTTATAAATAAATCTTATTAATTAATTAATTAATTTATATATATATATATATATTTTTTTTTTTTTGTCTTTAATTTACCACCACGATTATCATAATACAACCATTACATAAACCATCCACTAGATTTCAGACTAGCCTATATATACATATATATATATAGATATATATATTATGCTATAAGCTTATCAATAATAATATCCATTAATAATTTAATCCCTTTATCTTATCTTGTTTTCTGGACACTAACTTAAATAGGTAAAATAACAAGCTAAGGATGTTCTGTTTTGATTTCATGCTACAACACTTCTGAAAAAAAAAAAAATTATTTATCTATATTTATTTGTTTAATTCTATCCACAATTTACATAAGATCCCATTAAGATTGAATACGGTATTTATTTATTTATTTATTTTAAGTAGTTATTTAAGAAGATAGTAAGTTATAAAAGATGATTACCTTAGTACTTGTAGAATTTGTAAAAGAATTGACTTTATTTATCTTGAGCAGAATCCTTGTTAAGCTTGAATGCTTTCTAATTTCCTGCTGTATTAAATTGTGCATGGCGTGAGGGTTCTTTTGTGAAATAGGGGTTGGTTGTATTGAAAACGGGAGGAAGAAGAAATAAATGGAATTGTTTAAAAGGAATATGAAGGGCTTGTGGTTACCGAAATGGGTATTGGGAAAGCATCAAGTTTTGTTTTCTAATTTTTCTAAGTATGTATGTGTGTGCGTATGTTGTCCAATTCCCATTTATATGTGTTGTGTATTTGTTTGAAAATTGACTCAATTATTAGGCAAGTGGAGAGGAGGTTTTTCGGCTGATCAAGGTTCAAGAACATCTACACCATACAAGTACCCATTTGATCCACCATTCTACCGTAACTTATGGAAAAAAATTTATTATATTAGTTAGTTGATAATTATTTTAGGTTTAGGATATATATAAATAAAATATAAGATAAGATAATGAATTTATAACGGTATAAGAAGGGAATAAAACATAAATTTGTGAAAAAAATAAATTTTGTGGGTGTAAGTGATACGTATGTTAAATACTGATTTAGTAATATTTTTAGATGAGAAGTTCTATATTCGTGTTATTAAATATTCTAAACAATATAGTATACATAGAATTTCTATTAAAGATTTGTATATATGTGTTTGAATTTTTGCTTTTTGTTGGATCACATTCGCGTCCAGGGAGTTCCAATTCAAGCAATTCATACGTGAAACAAAACCAAAACAAAGGAAAAAAATGCAAGTTAGTTTGGATACATGGAAATATAAAAATAAAAAGAAGATGATAAATTTATAACTAATAAATATGTAAGGAGTGAGAAAAATATAAATTTATGAAAAAATTTAATTTTACCGGTTTAAGTAATACGTATATTAAATACTGATTCGGTAATATTTTTAGATGAAAATTTCCATATTCTCCTTATTAAATATTATGAATACTATGGCATATATAGAATTTCTATTAAAGATATCTATATATGTGTTTGAATTTTCGCTTTTTGTTGAGGATTTGTACGCGTCCAGGGAGAATCCAAATTTGAAGCAAATCACGTAAGACAAATCCAACACAAAGGAAAAGAAATGCTACTTAGTTAGGATGTTAGGAAATATAAAAATAAAAAGAAAATGATAAATTTATAACCAATAAATATGTAAGGAGTAGGGGAAGATATAAATTGGTGAAAAAAAAAAATTAAACTTTATGGATCTAACTAACACATATGATAAATACTGATTTGATAATATTTTTAAATAAAAATTTATATATTAATGATATTAAATATTCTGAATACGATCGTATACATAGAATCTTTAGTTTAATACTTTTACTTTTATGTTTTTATACCTGCTATCCTAAATTATATTTTATTTGTTTAAAAGTTTCGTTTCGTGGTATTTTGATAAATTAATAATTATATTACTCTTAATTTGACTTTATTATAAATCTTTAAGATTTGAAATTATATATGAAATCATTGCTATTTATAATTTATCCTAGTCTTTTTATTAGATTAGAAATTTAATTTTAATTTTATATTTGTTATTCAGTTCTTTTTACTAATTATAAATTACTAGATTATATCAGACTTTTAGTTTTTATAGACTCAGAATTATTTAACTTGAATATTTTAATATATATATATATATATTTTACATTAAAACTTAAGTTCATAAATATTAAATAGTTTCCTTTATTCTTTATTATGAACTTTTATAGTCTTAGTGAAAAAGATTCTTTATTCTAAATTGTTTATACTTAAAAATTTAAATCGCGAAAAATTTGGAGTGATTTTTGCTACTCGTTTTAACCATTCTTGTAAAAATTTATATTATATTTTTAGTATTTATTAAAACTAGATTATGAGAAATTAGGGGGATTACATCCTTCCCCCCTTATGAAAAGTTTCGTCCTCGAAACTTGTAGGGGTTTATTTAAAATTCTAGTGAATTTTGTATTTAGGAATTATTCTACTATAGACGCTTATCTCGTATTTATAGTCTTATATCTCTACAACAGTCAAACTAATAAAACGTTTTATTTTACCAACTATATTTCTTCCTATAATTCTCGTAACTACCTTGTTTTATATGCTATCAGTAGGATAACACTTTTAATAGCCACGAACAAAAACTCAATAACCACTTGTAAAATCGTTGACTATGGGTATACATCAATTGAATGACTGAGATTCTCCTTTTAATGTACTTATCATCTCCAAAGGTATAATTCATAATCGCTACGGCTTTCTATAGAATCATTATAGTAAAATATGATCATTTATTCCATCTTATTCCACTGTATTTGTCTTGAGTTTCTCCTTAATTTACAAGTATGATTGCTTCAGTACTTCTGATAAAATCTCATATATTATTCCACCATCAACTAATAATACCTTCCGCTTTTATAACATATCAATTCGCCAAATATTCCAAAATTCAATCCTGAATACACTTTGTATATCCGTTATTCATACTTTTATTCAATGTTATATAAGTCCAAACACCTCGTACGCTTGTGTGGTTTTAGTAGTCTTATTGTTATTGACATTCTTATCCTTCTACACTATCGAACTCTGATTCATATTCATCAATAATCCCACTATTTTGGATTCATCAAATCAGCACTATGCTTGGTCTTCCATACATTAGTGCTATAAAATAGTCTTTAACTGATTATTCATGCTGGAACTATCTTTAATTATCATTGATCTATTTCCAAAACTCATTCGTATAATATGACTTTCCTTACATGATTGATTTCTATTCATATGGATATTCTTAAGACAACAGTCATTATTCCACTTAATTTAATACTAATCTCCACAGATAAAATTTGTACCGACCATTCCATCAATTTCTTATTTATTACTAGTTATTAGGACTATTTAAACTTCCTTCAATCCATACTGCTTATGCCCATTTTCTACTACAGCATTCGTAGATTTAACTTAAGGATTTCATTTTCTTAATATATATTCCCAGATAAAAGTATTTCTAATCATCAAAAGCATGATTCTATTATTGATTCAACCCTAAGGATATGATTTTGCTATGTTCCAATCTTCTCTTATTTTTTTATAATTCTTCAACATACTGAGGTCAAGAATTATCTTTTCTGCTTTAACCAATAGTACTATAAATGCAGAAGGAAGTCTTATCTTCCGTTCAATCTCCATGATCTGTCGATTTATTTCTTAATGTGTTGCTACAGGGGTTCTTGCAATCTAGAGTATGATTGAGGACTCATCTAATATTCCTATTGAAGTGGTGTATTGTATTACCTACAGTCACTGATTTTCCCTGTCAGTTCCAATCCATATGAACAGGAAAAGAAAAATACTTCATGACCTTACTGACTTAAACTTATCAAGCCTAGAAGCTTGTGGTTGGGCTTCTAGTCTAAGGTTGTAATGTCTTTCGACACTAGAGTAAGATGTAAGAGTTTGTCATTTACACCTTTTTGTGGACCACATGTGCCCATATTATAATATATAAATATAGATAGCCTATATGTCTACATCTTTTAGTTTTATAAACTTAATTTATCTACCCAGGTTCTACCCAATCTCACATTTGGTAGGTTACTCCTATCTCTGACGACCTAAAGCTCTGATACCAAACTCTGTCACGCCCCAAAATAGGGCCTAGTAGTATCATCCTGTAGTCATCATACCACGTGTGCACCCGTAATATGAGAACCGTCTTGCAAGTCAGATATTACAAGACTCTATCTTATAATTGTTACATGTAATGTAGTCATACCAAAATATTATATAAATACTAAGGATTCCGATTTTCCTTAGTTTGCCAGAACCGCAGAGAATCGGTATCCCCTACCAAATAATGAAATTGAGATCAAACCTATAAAATACAAGAACTTAATTAATTATACCATTTATCTAAGTTGTCCTTTGAACCAATATAATCTACGAAACTATCTTCAGCAAGGTCTTTTGATGTAGCACTCTTCACTCGTGCTTAACCCAATCCCAGCTAACGTTATACCTGCATAAAGACTGTTGGAGGGTGAGCAAAACCACACGCTCAGTGAGATGACCTGACCAGACCACATATCAAACAATGGAAATCAAGTTTACTTAGCAAACATATGTAATGCCACAATCAAGCATATGAACAATTACAAGCCTGGAGAATCCGGAGTCCAAAGCAGGATGGAGATTTACCCCTCTCATCGGGTTGAAGGAACCAGTAGTACATAGTCTATCCAGAAGAAGCCAAGCATACAGGGAATCTACGATTTCTCGTATTAGGGTTATCACTTTTAATATGATAGTTAACAAACCATCCCATGTACATACCTTTAGCAACTCCCTAAGCATTAGTCATCCAAGCAATACCATAAGCGGCGTCCTTCATTTACCACTTAGTTCTTATGGTACTACAGATCAAAGGTAACCTTGCGTTGATCTACTAGCCTTTAGCCTAGGTCAACCAAGCATTATCAGAGTCCCGGATGGCCAACACGTAATAGACTACTACGCTTTTAGAGATGCAAATATGCAATATATGCGATGCATGCCCATTTCATTTTATGGTACCAATAGTTTTTAGTCAGGTTCAGGCGATAATACAATTACAGACAAACATCAACATGCTCCATACAATTGTCATCATACAAAGAAATTGTTAATTATAATAAGATGTTTTGGCAATCATACATACACCAAGCAGCATGAATTTACCCAACCCACATGTAATTCAGTTTGATATGTTATTATCAATGCAACTAACTACAAGCACAAACAATATGATAAGGTCAAAGTCCCTCACCTGTGGTCCTCGCTATATTGCTGTAATAAGCTACTGGTAGTCCGAGAACCGATTTATATTCCTATGGAATGAAATAACAGATATTTATTATTTTACTAATCTATTCTTCTATTAGTTCCGAAGATAAGATATTTGAAATATCATATTCACCGGATTAGTTTTGGTATAACTTATACTATTATTTACACTAATTCTAATATTAGATATTTTAGAAATTATGTACTCCTTTCTTTTTATGGTTTTACTTAGTATATTAGTCTAAGCTGAGTTAATTGAAACTAATCGCCTAATTCAATTACTAAATCTACTTTCATTAATTTAATCGATCCAATATGATTTTACTTATTGAAATAATTCATTTAAGTATATTAGTTTTATTTATATTAATTACAATTCATTGTCACTTATTATGACAAATTATTTATTAATCATAATATAATTAGTGTAACTAAACTTCTATAATTATCTAGGTATCCTATCTGGATATTTAATAAATTTTCATTACCTGTATTGGTCCTTTAATGATCCTATGATAATTAATTATTATTTAATATTTATTTTTATTTTGCTTGTCTTGATCTTAAAGTATTTTATATTTCTATTGAGCATTCGAAAAATTAATATTTAGTAGGCTTATATTTTTATACTTATTATTATTATTGCTGTTTTTATATTGTTCCTTACCCGACCCATTATAGTACTCGTATTTATTTACTATTATTTAATGTCGTCGTGTTTCTTTTATATACTTCATATAATTTTCTTGAAATGTAAAAGGTAATATATTATTCAAAAATTTATCTTATTCCGATTTCTATTCTTATGTATAAATTAAGTATTTTATAATTATTATACTTTATTTTTATTTATAAAGTGCAATAATATGAATAATAATGATAATAATGTTAGTAATATTAATAATGTGAATTATAAGGTAATTTGCTAGTAAAACCAATATTATTTTTCATAATAACTGTATTAAATAGTAGTAATCTTAAAGATAACAATAATAATAATACATATCATAGTAATAATAATACTAGTAATAATCATAATAGCGGTAGTATCATTAATAATATTATTTATAATATATATCTTTATAATGATAATGATATTCATTAATGCTAATAAAAATAATAATAATAAGTGGTATTAATAACAACAATTATCATAATAATAGTATCATTAAAACAATATTACTAATACTAACATTGGTAATGATATTAATAATATTAATAATAAGGATAATAATAATAATAATTAATGATAATTTGATCAATAATAATAATATCACTAATAATAGTAGTAATAATAATCACATCATTATTGATAATAATAATAGTAGTAATGATAATATTAATGAAATTAACAAAATCAATAATAGAATCATAATAAGAATTATATTAATAACAACAACAACAACAACAACAACATTCAGAATATAACAGATTTTATAAATAAATCTTATTAATTAATTAATTAATTTTATATATATATATATAATTTTTTTTTTTGTCTTTAATTTACCACCACGATTATCATAATACAACCATTACATAAACCATCCACTAGATTTCAGACTAGCCTATATATACATATATATATATAATATATATATAATGCTATAAGCTTATCAATAATAATATCCATTAATAATTTAATCCCTTTATCTTATCTTGTTTTCTGGACACTAACTTAAATAGGTAAAATAACAAGCTAAGGATGTTCTGTTTTGATTTCATGCTACAACACTTCTGAAAAAAAAAAAAATTTTTTATCTATATTTATTTGTTTAATTCTATCCACAATTTACATAAGATCCCATTAAGATTGAATACGGTATTTATTTATTTATTTATTTTAAGTAGTTATTTAAGAAGATAGTAAGTTATAAAAGATGATTACCTTAGTACTTGTAGAATTTGTAAAAGAATTGACTTTATTATTTATCTTGAGCAGAATCCTTGTTAAGCTTGAATGCTTTCTAATTTCCTGCTGTATTAAATTGTGCATGGCGTGAGGGTTCTTTTGTGAAATAGGGGTTGGTTGTATTGAAAACGGGAGGAAGAAGAAATAAATGGAATTGTTTAAAAGGAATATGAAGGGCTTGTGGTTACCGAAATGGGTATTGGGAAAGCATCAAGTTTTGTTTTCTAATTTTTCTAAGTATGTATGTGTGTGCGTATGTTGTCCAATTCCCATTTATATGTGTTGTGTATTTGTTTGAAAATTGACTCAATTATTAGGCAAGTGGAGAGGAGGTTTTTCGGCTGATCAAGGTTCAAGAACATCTACACCATACAAGTACCCATTTGATCCACCATTCTACCGTAACTTATGGAAAAAAATTTATTATATTAGTTAGTTGATAATTATTTTAGGTTTAGGATATATATAAATAAAATATAAAGATAAGATAATGAATTTATAACGGTATAAGAAGGGAATAAAACATAAATTTGTGAAAAAAATAAATTTTGTGGGTGTAAGTGATACGTATGTTAAATACTGATTTAGTAATATTTTTAGATGAGAAGTTCTATATTCGCGTTATTAAATATTCTAAACAATATAGTATACATAGAATTTCTATTAAAGATTTGTATATATGTGTTTGAATTTTTGCTTTTTGTTGGATCACATTCGCGTCCAGGGAGTTCCAATTCAAGCAATTCATACGTGAAACAAAACCAAAACAAAGGAAAAAAATGCAAGTTAGTTTGGATACATGGAAATATAAAAAATAAAAAGAAGATGATAAATTTATAACTAATAAATATGTAAGGAGTGAGAAAAATATAAATTTATGAAAAAATTTAATTTTACCGGTTTAAGTAATACGTATATTAAATACTGATTCGGTAATATTTTTAGATGAAAATTTCCATATTCTCCTTATTAAATATTATGAATACTATAGCATATATAGAATTTCTATTAAAGATATCTATATATGTGTTTGAATTTTCGCTTTTTGTTGAGGATTTGTACGCGTCCACGGAGAATCCAAATTTGAAGCAAATCACGTAAGACAAATCCAACACAAAGGAAAAGAAATGTTACTTAGTTAGGATGTTAGGAAATATAAAAATAAAAAAGAAAATGATAAATTTATAACCAATAAATATGTAAGGAGTAGGGGAAGATATAAATTGGTGAAAAAAAAAAAAAATTAAACTTTATGGATCTAACTGACACATATGATAAATACTGATTTGATAATATTTTTAAATAAAAATTTATATATTAATGATATTAAATATTCTGAATACGATCGTATACATAGAATCTTTAGTTTAATACTTTTACTTTTATGTTTTTATACCTGCTATCCTAAATTATATTTTATTTGTTTAAAAGTTTCGTTTCGTGGTATTTTGATAAATTAATAATTATATTACTCTTAATTTGACTTTATTATAAATCTTTAAGATTTGAAATTATATATGAAATCATGCTATTTATAATTTATCCTAGTCTTTTTATTAGATTAGAAATTTAATTTTAATTTTATATTTGTTATTCAGTTCTTTTTACTAATTATAAATTACTAGATTATATCAGACTTTTAGTTTTTATAGACTCAGAATTATTTAACTTGAATATTTTAATATATATATATATATATTTTACATTAAAACTTAAGTTCATAAATATTAAATAGTTTCCTTTATTCTTTATTATGAGCTTTTATAGTCTTAGTGAAAAGATTCTTTATTCTAAATTGTTTATACTTAAAAATTTAAATCACGAAAAATTTGGAGTGATTTTTGCTACTCGTTTTAACCATTCTTGTAAAAATTTATATTATATTTTTAGTATTTATTAAAACTAGATTATGAGAAATTAGGGGGATTACAGAATTAATAACCAAAGGTCTATTACATGATTTCTTAGGGGCATACCCCTGCTAAAACCCAAAGATCGAAATAGTCTTTAAAATATTAAATACTACATTAAAGATTTCAAAGGAATTCTAATCTAAATCTTCAAGTGGATTTTCTCCAAAAGCTTCAAAATAACACTTACGCGGATATAAAGAGACCTTAGGTACAAAAATAGGTGTTCCCGAGAATGCAAATACCTATAGGGGCGTAAGCTTATGGGCTTAGTGAGTAAATCCCAAAAATTCATACTCAAAGTAGAATATCAACCAAGTTTATTAGTCAAACAAATGGAATGCAACAGCCACATGAGCATACAAGACATATGACTTTCCGGGAGTCATATGTTGAATGAATTACGCCGTTCATTCGGGGTTAGGTATTCAGGCCAATTACAACCACGACTTTTAAAACACTTTTATAGATCTTACCGGCTCCTATACGCCATCAAAAACTTGTAGTTATTACAAGCTCCTACTAGCCACCAATTTATATAGTTCTTACCTGCTCCTATTCGCTACTTACATGATATACCGGTTATGCCTACCACCACTATTATACACTTGTCCCACCAATTGTATAGTAGTGAATGAAATGTGACTTAACATATGAATTGAATGCATAATTTCTTAATTAAAGTCTAGTAGTTATATTTAACTTCTTTCAAGTGAGTACCCAATTTCAAACACTTCAAGATATTAATGTACATGCAACTTTATTACAAACAAATCATGTTTCGATATACTTAATATTCTTTCAACATAATATCATACAACTTTCATTTATTTTGCCTAAATTCTAATGCAACTAAATTTACAACCACAATCATAAGTATGAAAAATAACGGAGAGTAAACTCACTCAGTCATGATAATACCTTTCTTGTAATGGATGAGTCGTTCGCGATTTCCACTAATCTTAGTAATATTCGGATATGAACAATCCTTCTCGAGATTACCTAATCAAGAAGAATACCCAAAATGAGTATTTCTCTTTTATTCTATGGTACTAATAAGGAACTATGTCATAAGATTGTTAAAATTCGTATAGAGAGAAATTCTAACTTAAAATGGTCATAACTTGGTCATTTTAACTCGGAATTATGCATATAATATACCGATTTCTACCTACTTGAAAAGATCTATCCAATTCTAAAATTATTTTCATTAAACTAAGTCATTTGAAATCCAAAACAGTGGTGATCACATTCGCCATGAATTTTACAAAACTTACTTTCTTCTTTTTAAAAAACTTGAATCAAAGAGATAGATATTATAATTTTTTGTAAGACCTTTGAAAAATTTACATATTTATTTACTCATGTTAAATGCATGAAATCAATAAAGTTATCTCAACTATAAATTTTTGGTAAAAGTAAATCTTCTAAAACTTTTGAATTTTTCCTTTTAGTTTGCTAGAACTTTCTTAAGTCGTTTTGAAAGGGTATTTTTTTAATTCTATTTCCTTAAATTTCGAAAGAATGACTTGCACTTTCTAAATTCTTTATCGCTTAGTTTCTAATTCTTTTGAAAGTAATAATTCTATATTTTGAAGAAGTGATTTACTATATTGTTCATTAATTCTATTTTTATGAAAGGAAATTTCTTGTGTTTGTCAAACTAGTCTTTTTGCAAAGTGAAGTTTTAGTAAAACAAGAATTTGAAATTTCTTAATCTTTAAAGAATACTTTTTCCAATAAATGTGTATTTTCTAAGATTCCTCTTCTCTTTAGTTTCTAACTTCTATTATAAGCTCCACTAATTTCTTAGAAAAGATATACTAAGTTGGTTCCTTTTTCATAGAAAAACTGTTTCTTTCATGACAACATTTATTTTTGAAAGGACTTCTATTTTAAGGAAACTTATCTTTTTTTATCTTTTTGAGACAAAATCACTATGTTCATGCATGATCATGAAATAAAATTATAAAAACATAGGAAAAACATAATGGTAATAAAATAAACAAGTAAAGAAATATATCAAGTATTGAGAACCTTAGCTTCATCAAGGTATCTATAAACCCCCCAAATTTTTTAAATCGGTTTAGCTTAAAACCCTAATCTGGAAGTCAACCGAAACCCTAAATTCAACAAAACCCTAATTAGACGTAATAGGTTAAGTTCGGCAATCCCGAATAAGCAACTCGGAGAAAGTAAGTAAGAGTTTAGTATATAGAATAGTGCGTAATTACCTAAGGAAGCTTAAAAAGATCATATTAGTAAAACCGCAAATCGTCTTGAACCCGATCGGACACAGTTTTTGAAAACATGTCCCGGGGCCCGAAATAGTAAAAATATTCCGAATATACCGTTAGACTCATAAAAAAATATAGGATTTCAAAAATATCAGTTTTATAATTTTTCGGTAAGTAAAAATAACAGATATCACAATTATACGCGTATTTTCTTACTACCGGTACTTTATTAGTCATATCTTCTTTACATTACACTATTCATTACTATTCTACATTATCCTTTCTCTCGACTTTTTCTTACACCTACTCTAACAAACACCATAATCTATAACCTTTACTTTTACCTTTCCCGTAACTTATTTCACATCTACCTTACTTAATATTATAATTATTTAACAAAAATACAAAACAAAAGTCTCTCTCTTCCCCTCTCAAAGCATGGCTAGCGCCCCCCCCCCCCCCCCCCCCCCCCACCTCTAATCCATCTCAATTTTTGTTTCAATTTTCTTTATTTTAATCACTTAAAAATCACTCCACATTTTGTCATGCCCCGTAGGGTACCCTAAACGTGACAGCCCACCACATATAATATCAAAGCTTAAGAATGACTACCTTAGTCATGCAAAAGCCTTAGTATTACACGTAAGGCGTCTAGCACGGTAATAGGAGACGCTTTTGGGAAGCATACTTTAAGCAAGTAAAAATGAACATACAAGAATCCAGAAATAATACGTATAATATCATTAATAACCAAAGGTCTATTACATGATTTCTTAGGAGCATACCTCTGCTAATTCCAAGGATCATGATAGTCTTTACAACATCCAAAACACTACAAAAGATTCAAAGGAATTCTAATCTAAGTCTTCAAGTAGATTTCCTTCAAAAGCTTTAATGGAAAAACTTACACGGATATGGGAGGTCCCAAGCACAAAAATAGTGTTCCTGAGAATACAAATATCTAAGGTGTAAGCTTATGGGCTTAGTGAGTAAATCCCAAAAATTCATACTCAAAGTAAATTATCAACCAAGTTTATTATTCAAACATATGGAATGCAACAACCACGTGAGCATACAAGACATATGACTTTCCGGAAATCATATGCTGAATGAATTACGCCCCTCATTCGGGGTGGGTAATTCAGGCCAATTACAGCCACAACTTTTAAAAACACTTTTATAGATCTTACCGGCTCCTATACGCCATAAAAAACTTGTAGTTATTACAGGCTCCTACTAGCCATCAATTTTTGTAGTTTTTACCGGCTCCTACTCGCCACTTACATGATATATCGGTTCTGTCTACTACCACTATTATACACTTGTCCCACCAATTGTATAGTGAATGCAATATGACTCAACATAGAAGTGCATGAGCAATTTCTTCATTTAAAGTCTAGTAGTTATATTTAGCTTCTTTCAAGTGAGCAACCAATTTCAAACACTCCAAGATATTAATGCACATACCACTTTATTACAACAAATCGAGTTTCGATATACTTAACGTTCTTTCAACATATTATCATACAACTTCCATTTGATTTTTTTTTTGCCTAAATCCTAGAGCAACTAATTTTTAGAAGCACAATCAAGAGTATGAAAAATAACAGAAAGTAAACTCACTCCGGCATGATGACACCTTTCTTGCAATGGATGAGTCGTTCAGGATTTCCACTAATCGTAGTAATCTTCGGGATATAGACAATCCTCCTCAAGATTATCTAATCAAGAAGAATACCCAAAATGAGTATTTCATGAAGTTTCTCTTCTTGAAGATTCTAAACTTTTCTTAAAATCGCGGTAAAATTGTATAAGAGGAAATTCCAACTTAAAATGACCATAAGTTGCTTATTTTAACTCGGAATTTCGCGTATAATATATCGTTTTCTACCTACTCGAAAAGATATACGCATTTCTAAGCTTATTTTCATAAAAATAAGTAGTTTGGGTCCCGAAAAGGCAGCGACCAGATTCGCTACGAATTTGCAAAAACTTGTTTTCCTTCTTGTAAACAAAGCTCATTTGAAAAGATGAATATTTCAAGTATTTTTTAAACTCTTTGAAAGGTAAATACATATATGTAATGACTCATAACAAATGTATGAAGTAAATGAAGTTGTCTCAATTTATGAAAAATAAGGTTTTGAACTTGAGATTTTATCGGAGTATTCATTTTACTTTTGAAAGATCTTGAGTTATTTGGGACGAATATTCTTTTTCTAAATTTAATCTCTTGTAATTACTTTAAATTCCTAAGGTGTGGTTTTATTTTCTAAACTTGTATTTAAAAAGTAATAAAATGATATTTTTGTTTCTTGTAATGATTCCAAAAGAATTTCTATTTCTTGATGAAAGATAAGTTTTCATAAAACCTTTGGTTTATTTAAGAAAAATCATTTCCAAGCATGTTCATGAGTTTTTAAGAAATCTATTTCCTATTTTTGTTTAACAAGAACCTTTAGTTTATGAAAACACTTCCCCCATTTATTTTTATTGAGACAAAAACATTATGTTCATACATGAATATGAATTATAAACTATAGAAATATAAAGGAATATAATAACTTGAAAGATTAAGCGAATAATAAAGTAAATCAAGTATTGGGACCTTAGCTTCATCAAGGTACCCCGGGACTAAGAAAAGACTAGTCCCGAAAAGAAAAGAAAAAGTTTTGACTTGATGAGGACAAGTCTAAGACTAGAATGACTAGTCTTAAAAACAACTTGAAATAAATAAATTGCAATGAAGTAAATAAATTGCATGAAAGATAAATAAATTTCAAGACAATGAGTTTATATGCTCTAAATAATATATAGCTATATAGATATTTAGATAGTTATAAACATAAAGGAACATAAAGGAATTTGATATTATGAACAACAACAAAGTATGAACCTATTGTTGCTTTCTTAACCTTCATGGTTTTAGAAAACACACACTAAGCTCATACTAAGTAGATGAACACAAAGAAAACTTAGAGAAATTTTTACCTACAAGAAGCTACACTAGGAAGAACTTCTTGAAAGAACTCTTAAGAGATTTGAGAGAGATTTTGGTATAATAACTTTAGTGTAGAAGTGGTGTAAAAGAAGTGAAGGTATGAGGGGATATTTATAGGAAAATGTGGGAGATAATTTATGTTAATTAAATAAAGTAAAAATAAAACAAATTGGGCACAATAAAGGGGGTGGCCGGCACAAAAGAGAGGGGTAAGGGAGAGAGAAATTTATTTTTTTGTTATTTTGTTAATTAAAAGTAAGAAATGAATGATGTGAAATTGTATTAGAACTGAAAATGTGTAAGAAATAAGTGTATAGGTTGTAAGAAAAAGTAGAGATAGATGAATAGTGTAAAATAGTAGAAAATAGTGTAATGTAAAAGTAGACATGACAATTTAATGCCGGTAGTAAGAAAATACGCGTATGAATACGATATCTGATATTTTTAGCTACTGAAAAATTATGAAATTGATATTTTTGAAAATCTTATATTTTTACGAGTCTAACGGTATATTCGGAATATTTTTCCTATCCGAGCTTCTGGACACGTTTTTCGAGAACTGTGTCTGATCTGGTCCTAAGGACTCTTAAATTTTGTAAAACTGAAATTTTTACATAACCTATAGCTATTACGAACCATCATAACTAATTATTGCCACTTCCTTTTCTAGGGCTAGAAAAAACGGCAATGCCGGACTTAAGCGGTTACGGTAAACTAGGGTTTTGTTAACTCTGGAAAATCCGGTTGACTTCCAATTAGGTTTTAAACTATAATTCGAATCCAAAAATTTCGGGGATTTACAATTTTTCTATAAATACCCTCCTCCTCTTTCACTTTTTCATATAATTACTACGCACAAATTCTCTACAAAAACTCTCTCAAATTCTCCACTCAAAACCCTCTCCAAATATGCTCCCAAAACTCTCTCAAAATAATTCCAAAACCACTTTCTACCTACAACAAAACCCTTAATCACATAACACTACCAAAACCTTCTTTAGGTAAACTTTCTTATTATTTTTTTTCTCCTCATGACATGTAACTTTACATGACCATGGTGCGAGTTTCCAAAGACTAAGTTATGGAAGCTACACTTGTTCATGTATTGTTCTTGTTCATGAAAATTCATTATGTTTATATTGTTTTATTTTGTTCTTATTATTGTTATTATATCTAAGTATTATTATGTATCTATATGATATACATATTCTTTAGAGCATATAAGCTCACTTGCGATTTATTTATTTTCATGTAATGTAATTTATTTATTTATTCCATTGCAATTTATTTAATTCTTGCTATTTTAAGACTAGTCTCTAGTCTTAGACTTGTCCTCATCAAGTCAAAACAAATTTTACTTTCTTTTATTTTCTTTTGGGACTAGTCTACTTCTTAGTCCCGGGAACCTTGAAGAAATTAAGACTCCCAATACTTGACTTTATTATGTTAATTTTTTTGTTATTATTTCTCGTAAATCATGTTCATTAAGATTTTTGTCCAAATTTTTCAAGTTCTAAAAATAATTGATAAAAAGGAGTTTTGATCACTTAGGAATAAGTTTATATGAAATATAAATTCTATGGTTTAACAAAAATAAAGTCATTCCTTTTCAAGTTATTAGAAGAACTCTCTACAATTTTAGAAACTATTTTTTTGTGAAAAGCTTCTTAAATCATTTGTTATTCCACTTTGTTTCAAAAAGAAAATGATTTTTTATACAAAATTATTTCTATGCAAAACATAACATAAGAAAGGAAGGGGAATTTTCAAACTAAGATCTTTTCAAACAAATGGTCAAAGAAAAAAAATTGTATAGAAAATAAATAGGAAAAATAGCACTAATGTAGAGAATGTAGAAAAGAAGAAAATTACTTTTCAAAAAGTCACCTAGGAAAATAGATAAGACGAACATAAGGAAATTCTTTGAAAACAAAAGAATCGAAGTATTTATTTAAAAGATTTACAAAATGAATTCTCTTAAACTATAGATTTCCAAAACACCAAATTGTCATTGTTTTACTCAAAGAGACATGAATGGACAACAAACACTTGAGCATAAATAAATATGAGCTATGTAACTATAAAAAGAGAAATTTTCAACTATATAGATAATTAAGTATTTATCAAATAAATTTTGAATGATTTAAAGTTTGAAACAAAATTGTTTTTGAGTTAGAAAATTCGTGATGAATCTGATCACCACTTTTTCGGGGCCTAAATGGTTTAGTTTGATAAAAATAGTTTTAGAAATGGATAGATCTTTTTGAGTAGGTAGAAATCGATATATTATATGCGCGATTCCGAGTTAAAATGACCAAGTTATGGCCATTTTAAATTGGAACTCTCCTTTATACGAACTTTGACATTCTCATGACATTGTTTTGTTAAAATTCAAGAATATCAACAAGAAATACTCATTTTGGGTATTTTCTTTGGCTAGGTGATTTCGAGAAAGAATACTTTTACCCCGAGGACTATTTCGATTAAGTGGAGTGTGTGAGCGACTCATCTGCTAGAGAAATCGTCGTCATGGCATTGTGAGTTTATTTCCTTAAAGTGCTTTACTTGTTTGTGCTTGTAATTTGGTTGCATTAAAATTAAGAAAAGACAAATGGATATGTTTGTAAAGATAATTCTTTGAAAGAATCCTAAGAATATCAAGGCCGGAATTGATTTAATGTTTGTTTTAATATAACACTTGATTTGTATGAGATTCCTTGATCACATTAAATCTGATAATAACAACATTATGAATCATAAATAAATGGTTCATGCATACCATGAAGTGAGTCACATTGTATTGGGTTATTATCCTTGGGTGAGAAGGATTGTAGCTCAGGCGAAAGCAACACTTGGCGAAGTGACCGAAAGCGATTGCTTGCGACATTAAGGAAATGCTTGGTGGAAGATCCGAAAGCAAGGTTCAATTCAAGTAGATTTCATGTGCTTGGCGATATTGGTCGAAAGCATAAATCTTTTTAACTAAAACTACCTGTTTTGAGGTTAAGTATCACCAAACACCGAATGGAGAGTGTAAATCCATTCAACATATAGTTCCCGTAAAACTATTTGCTTCGTTTGCCCACGTGTATGTTGCATTCCATTTGTTTGATCAAACAACTTGTTTGAAATTTTGTTACAAGAAGTTATTTATGGAAATAGTTCTCACTAAGCCTATTAGCTTATATCCTTATAGATATCTTTTGTTGTTTTCCTATTTGTGGTTGAGGCCACGAGGACCTTGCAGCCAGGTACCTTCCTTTAGGTTAAGGAATTTCCTAAGATGAAGTTTAGTAGATAGGATGTAGAAATACTCCTGTAATAGATTTATGAATAAGGGAAATGTCCCTAAGTTTTGTAAGATCATTGTTATGAATAAATGAATATTATGAATCCTCTTTTCTTAATATGTTATTACATCTTCTTAAGCTTCATAATTCCATGTATGGTCCTCTAAAATTGTGAAAGCACGCCTTACACTTAATATCAAAGCTTTCGGGAATCGCTAAGGTTGTCATATTTAAGCTTTAATATTGAGTGTGGCGGACTGTTACGTTTAGGATACCCCTTGGGGCGTGACAATATCCCAGGGTTAAGAATGGACTAGTCCTAAAAGAAAAACAAAGAAATCGTTTTAACTTGATGAGGATAAGTCTAAGACTAGAAAGACTAGTCTTAAAACAACATGAAAGTAAATAAATTGCAAGGAAAGTAAATAAATTGCAAAACAAAGAAGCTTATATGCTCTAAAAGATATATAGAGCTACATAGATATATTTAGTTAAATATATATATATATATAAAGTAACATAAAAGAAATTAGATTCATGAACAAAAACAAAGTATGAACTTATTATTGCTTTCTTTAACCTTCATGGTTTAGAAAACATACACTAAGCTCATACTAAGTAAATGAACATAAAGGAAACTTAAAGAAATATTACCTATGAAAACTAAACTTGAGAGAACTTTGAGAGAGAATTCTTGTAGAATTTTGATAAAGTAATTTTAGTGTATGGAAGGTGTGAAAGAAGTGGAAGGAAGAGAGGGGTATTTATAGGAAATATGGGAGAAATTTGTGTTAATTAAATAAATGAAAATTGAAACAAATTGAAGAGGGGAGGAGGCATGGCTTGCGCAAATTGAGTGTAGAGAGGGAGAGAAATTTATTTTTTTGTATTTTTGTTAATGAAAAGTAAGATATGAAAAATGTGAAGTTGTATTGGAAATGAAAATTGTAAGAAAATAGAGGTATGATTTGTAAGAGTAGGTTGTAAGAAAAAGTAGAGATAGATAAATAGTGTAGAATAGTAGTAAATAGTGTAATGTAAATAGATATGACAATTTAAGTACTCGTAGTAAGAAAATACGTGATAATTGCGATACCTGATATTTTTAATTATCGAAAAATTACGAACTGATATTTTTGAAATCCTTATATTAAATCGATCCTATCGGTGTTATCGAAATATTTTATTATTCCGAGCTCCGGAACACGATTTTCGAGAATTGATCTCTTTTGAGTCCGAAGGACACTCGGATTTCGCAAATATGATATTTTTATATAACCTAAAGCTATCACGAACTATTATCACTAATTAACCAACTTCGTTTTCTAAGACTAAAGAAAACGGGAATGCTGGATCTAAAATCTAAGGTTTGTACTAGACTTTGTTGACCTTTAGGATTTTCGGTTGACTTTTCATTCTAAATATCAAACTTAAAATTAACCAAAAATTTTAGGGGTTTACACCTCAAAGCGTAATTTTTCCAAAGTTTTTTCTTCACTTAAAATACTTTATGGCAAATATATAAATATTTCTACTTTTCAAAATCATTTAATATTAATAATAACTCATATTATATCATTTTCCTAGTGATGTTGTCTTAAAATAAAATTTGTAAACAATCTTTGTGAAAGATCAAGTTTTATGAAAGGTCATTCTTTGATTTGTGATTAAATTTGCTATTTTAAAAACATGTAACTCCAAAATAAGAAAATAAGAATCATATTTCAATACATATTTTGAAATCTCAAATGTCTCATTTTTTAAAAGAGTTTTATTTTAATATTTATTTTACAAGATATGGTTTATTCATTGGTGACATGAAACTCTAAGTATATTTCCTTATCGAAATTTTCCTAAGTTTGATTCTAAACAAAGTTTTAACTCTTAGATTTTGTAAATGTGAAACTTAATTAAAGAAAATAATGATTTTATATTTATTTAAGAGCCCATGAATATTTTATTTTCATATTAAACTTACTTCCAACTAAATATTTTTCAAAACATGAAGCTTTATGTGGTTATGAAGAAAATTCATTCTAAGACTTATTACTTCTAAAATGTTTTAAGTTTTAGCATGAGGGAGATTAAATGAATGGCTTTTTCTAAATTTTTATTCTCATAATAATTCTTTCTCTATAATAGTTT
The DNA here is from genome assembly GCA_024138025.1 of Combretum micranthum. NCBI lineage: Eukaryota > Viridiplantae > Streptophyta > Magnoliopsida > Myrtales > Combretaceae > Combretum > Combretum micranthum. The sequence continues at coordinate 190,643 of JAMXBD010002452.1, forward strand.
TCCAACATTTGGTATTTAAGGGGTTGTTGGAAGAAAATTAAAATTTTCAGTTGTTACAAGAGGGTGTCTAATTATTATAACTATTATTTATATTTCCTTAATTTCATAAAAAGAACATGAATTTATTTTTTAAAACTTAGTTTCTTAAGTTGTGTGCCGATTTATTTCTAAGTGGATTTTTAACTAGTAGGTTAATTTTAAACTGACTTAAAAATTGTTTTGGTTCTTAGTGTTTACCAAAGTTTTGGTATAAATCTTATAAAAAAAATTTAAGAAAAGTTTGCATAACAAGGAATTATCAACATTAAGATTTAATAATAAATTTGTTTTAGTATTTGCAAAGAGTATAATTGAATCACATAATTAAGTCTCGAAAAAACTTTGTATAAAAACAATACTAAAAATTTATGATGAACCTATTAAATTTTTGAAAAGGAGGTTGTTGAATCCTGATCATACGGTTTAATGGAAATTTTTCCTAAGCATAAAAAATTCTTTTTATAGAGAGTTTAGTCCTATTTTTATAAAAGAAAGAACTCTTTTTATTTCTTTGAAAAAATTCCATTAAGACAACAATATTATAATCATGCATGAATATGAACTTATAGCTACGTTGTATGATAAAAATAACTCATATAGAATATAAGAGATATAGAAAATTAAATAAGCATATGTGTAAAGTTAAGTATTGGGAAGTCTTAGCTTGCATCAAGGCTTCTCAAAAATTAGAATGGACAAGTTCCAAAAAGAGAAAAAAAAAATGCATAAGAAAGCTTATGGAAAAGAAAAAGGGGAAAATTTTAAAAGTCTTAGATTTTTATTCAACTCTTCCCAAACTTAGACATGGGCAAGTCTCTTAACAAAAACAAAAGAACAAATAAGAAAAATCATGAGAGTCTTAGATTTATGTCAAGGCTCCCAGGACTTAGATTATGGATAAGTTCTAAAAGAAAGGAAAAAATTATTAGACTTGATGAGGACAAGTCTAAGACTGGAATGACTAGTCTTAATAATTTGAAGTAAATAAATAAATGTGAAAGAAATAAAAGCATAAATAAAAGGTTAGATTAGTGAGCTTGTAGGCTTTAGAAATATATTTATGTATACTATACATACTACGTATAGGAAGTCATGTTGGAAGCAAGAACATAACATAACATAACATGAATTCAACATTGAGTTGAACAATGAAATGAACAACATTCCCTAGCATAAAGCTCATGGGGATTTCTTACGGAAATAAAACACACATGATGCTCATGTCATGTCAACATGAACTTATGAAGGTAGTTTAGTGGTTTACTAAGATGAATGATCAAAGATGGATGAAGAGAAAAAATTTGTGTCAATCACTAAGAGAGGGAGGGGATGTTTCAGTTTTTGAAGAGAGGAGAAAGAGAGTGTTGAGAAAAAATTTTGCAAGAGTTTTGTTATGTTTGAGAAATGTGTGTAAAGAATGGAAGAGGAAAGGAGCATTTATAGAGTTTTGAAGTGGAAATTTGTGTCACGCCCCAAAGGGTACCCTAAACGTAACAGTCCGCCACACTCAATATTAAAGCTTAAGTATGACAACCTTAGTCATTCCCAGAAGTTTTGGTATTAAGTGTAAGCATGCTCTCACAATTTTAGAGGACCATACATGGAATTATGAAGCTTAAGAAGATATAATAACAAATTAAGAAAAGATGATTCAAAATATTCATTTGTTCAAAACAACAGTTTTACAAATCTTAGGGCATTCTCCAGTCACAAATAACTATAATCTATTATAATAATATTTCTATGAAGTCTATATCTTATCCAATACTTAAACTTTATCTAGAAATTCCTTAACCAAGAAAAGTACCTGGCTGTAGGGTCCACGTGGCCTCAACCACAAATAGGTAAACTACAAAAGATATCTATAGAGGTATAAGCTAATAGACTTAGTGAGAACTATTTCGATAAATAATTTCTTGCGTAACGGAATTCAAACAAGTTGTTTAAACAAACAAATGAAATGCAACATATACGTGGGCAAACAAGGCATATAGTTTTCCGGGAACTATATGTTGAATGGATTTACGCCCTCCATTCGGGGTTTGGTGATATGTAACCTCAAAACAAGTAATTTTAGTTAAAAAGTTATGCTTTTGATCATACCACCAAGCATATTAAGTCTACTTGAATTAAGCCATGCTTTCGGCCTTTTCGCCAAGCATTTGACTCCATGTCGCCAAGCAATCGCTTTCGGTCAATTCGCCAAGTGTTGCTTTCGACCTGAGCTACCATCCTTCTCACCAAAGGACAATAACCCAATGCAATGTGATTCACTTCATGGTATGCATGGATCAATTTATTTATGATATCATAGCATTATTATTATCAAATTTAAGGTAATCATAGAATTTCATACAAATCAAGTGCTATACTAAAACAAACATTTAAATTAATCTCGGCCTCGATATTCTTAGAATCCTTTCAACAAATTTTCTCACATACAAATCCATTTGTCTTTTCTTAATTCTAATGCAACTATACTACAAACACAATCAAGTAAAGGATTTTAAGGAAATAAACTCATGATGTCATGCTGACACTTCTCTAAACGGATGAGTTGTTCACACAATTCTCTTAGTCAAAATAGTCCTCGGGGTATGAGTATCCTTCCTCGGAATCACCTAGTTAAAGAAAATACCCAAAATGAGTATTTCTTGATGACTTTCATGAATCTTGACAAAACAATGTCATAAGAACGTTAAAGTTCGAATAAAGGAGGATTCCAATTTAAAATGGCCATAACTTGGTCATTTTAACTCGGAATTGCACATATAATATACCGATTTCTACCTACTCGAAAAGATCGATCCATTTCTAAAACTATTTTTATCAAACTAGATCATTAGTCCCTGAAACATGGTGGTCAGATTCACCACGAATTTTTCTATCCAAAAACAATTTGTTTTAAAATTTGTTTGATAAATACTTAGTTATCTATATAGTTGAAAAATTCCTTTTTTCATAGATACTTAGCTCATATTTTATCCATGCTCAAGTATTTGTTGTCCAACCATGTTTCTTTGTAAACAATGTTTAATTAAGAGTTTAGAAAACTATAGTTTACAAGAAATCCGTTTTGTAAATCTTTTTAAAAAGAATATTTTGATTCCTTTGTTTTTCATAGAATTACTTTATGTTTGTCTTACTACTTTCTAAATCACTTTTTGATAAAATAAATTTCTTCTTTCCTAAATTCTCAACATTAGTGCTACTTTTTTGTTTTCTTTAACTATTTATTTGAAAAATCTTTGTTTTAGAAACTCTTATTTTTGTTTCAAGGGATTTCCTTATATTATGAAAATTATTTTAGTATCAAAGTCATCTTCTTTTTAAGAAAACAAAGTAATATAAAAAAGCTTTTCAAAACAAAAGTAGCTTTTGAAATTGTAGTGAGTTCTTCTTAAAACTTGGAAAAGAATAACTTTACTTTTGTTAAATCATAGATTTTATGTTTCATGTAAAAACTATTCTTAGGTGATAAAATCTCATTTTATTAGGTATAATTGGAGCTTTGAAAATTTGGACAACAATCTTAATAGGCATGATTATGAGAAATAATAACAAGCAAAAATAGCATAAATAATAAATAAGGTCAAGTAGTGGGAGTCTTAGCTTCTTCAAGGCTCCTAGGACTAAGAAGTAGACTATCTCAAAAGAAAAATTGTTTTGACTTGATAGGGACAATCTAAGACTAGAGACTAGTCTTAAAACAACAAGAAATAAATAAATTACTTTATATGGAAATAAATAAATTGCAAGTGAGCTCAATGCGTTAAAAATATATATATATATATATAGGTACATAATAATACTTAGATATAATAACAATAATAATATGAACAAAGTAAAATAACAACATAACATAAATAGATATTCATGAACAAGAACAATATATGAATATAGTGTAGCTTCCATAATATTTATTTTTTGGAAACTCATACTATGGTCATGTAAATTTACATGACATGAGAAAAAGAATAGTAAAGAAAATTTACCTAAAGAAGATTTTTGAAGTATTATGTGGTTATGAGTTTTGTGTATGCAGAAGGTGGTTTGAGAGAATTTGAGATAGTATTTGAGAGAGTATTGAGAGGAAATTTTGAGAGAGATTTGG